>CAUYPK010074814.1:0-26957 GCA_963574355.1 Loris lydekkerianus
AAGTAGCTGGGAATTTTTTGGTTGCAGCCATCATTGTTGTTTGGCGGGCCCAGGCTGGATTCGAACCCAGCAGCTTAGGTGTATGTGGCTGGCGCCTTAGCCGCTTGAGCCACAGGCGCTGAACCAACATCTCTTAATACATATTCCCTACTCTGATTGAAACCTGACTGATATACACGGTGATCATTTTCATTCTCTATTTAATAAAATTATGAAATATCCTGAAATTAAAAAAAAGTCTGAAATATTACATTCTTTTAAAAATTTTAGTTCATGTCCATTTTACTAACAGCTTTAGCATTTTCTCTGAGCTCTGAGAAAACAGTGGTAAATTCAAGTTTCCATAAAACTGGGCTAAAAGAAGTACTTGCCTCATAGGGTTACTGTAAGGATTCGATAAGTAACTGAACAGAATGCACTTGGAATAATGCCGAGTACAAAGTAAGTGTTCAAGAAACATTAGAAGAAATAAAAGACTCAAGAAAGAGACAAGATCCTTGTTTTCAGGGAGCTCATATGCTAAATATAAATGAGTGATAAACTCAGGGAAGAAGGAAAGAAGAAAGGAAAGGAGGGAGGAGAGGAAGAGGAGAAAAAATAAATGAAAGTGACAAATGCCTCAGATGTCTCTTACTTATGTTTAAGACTTTATATTGCATTGGCAACCAGTGGGCCAAATCCAGTCTGCCACCTGTTTTCATATGGCCCATGAGCTAAGAATAGTTTTACATTTTTAAATGGTTGAACATAATCCAAAGAAGAGTAATATTTCGTGATGTGTGAAAATAATATGAAGCTGGGAGTGCTGCAAGGGCCTATAGTCCCAGCTACTCAGGAAGCCGAGGTGGGAGGATCGTTTGAGCACAGGAGTTCAAGGTTGCTGTGTATTATGATTGGGCTTGTGAATAGCCACTGTACTCTACCCTTGGCCACCAGGTTAAACCTCTCTAAACAAGAACAGAACAAAACAGAACAGAACCTGAAATTCTAATTTCCTATCTATAGAGTTTTACTGGCACACAGCTATACTTCTTTGTATTGGCTCTGCTGCTTTGCACACTGCAGAGTTGTGTTGTTGCTACACAGATCCTAAGGCCCATGGAACCTAAAATATTTACTGTCTGACTCTTTATAGGAAAAGGTTGCCCTGGCTCGGCACCAGTAGCACAGTAGTTATGGCACCAGCCATATACAATGAGGCTGGCAGATTAGAACCCAGCCTGGGCCAGCTAAACATGACAATTGCAATAAAAAATAGCTGGGCATTGTGGCAGGCACCTGTAGTCCCAGCTACTTGGGAGGCTGAGGCAAGAGATTCACTTAAGCCCAAGTGTTTGAGGTTGCTGTGAGCTGTAACATCACAGTACTCTACTGAGGGCGACATAGTGAGAGTTTATCTTAAAAGAAAAAAAAAAAAAGAAAGAAAGAAAGAAAAAGAAAAAGGTTGCCCATCCATGTTTTAGACTGCATGGTTTGGGGGGGCTTCCCTAAGGAGGTGACATTTAAGCTGAGACCTGAATATAAAGAAGGACGAAGGCTGGAGTTAGGAAGGCAGAGATGCCCAGGCAGAGGCAACAGAGAACAAAGGCAGGAACCCTTTCTCTAATCCTTCTAAAAAGAGGCTCTGTCTGAAGATGTGATTGGGGTCCTGCTGCTCTAAGAGTGCAGCAGCCTCTCAGGATCACAGAACCTACAGGTCCTGAGCAGGGCTCAGGAGCCGGGACTCCCCAGCTCCAGAACTTGCTGTGCTTTATGCTGGCCCCTTTTCAGCTTGGCACACCATAAGCACCAAGGAACTACATGTTCAGTGACTTTATTTACTTTCCTGGACAATGACTGGGAATTTTAGATTCACTCTCAGGAACAGGTGAGAAGAACCACAGATTCACCCAGGGGCCTGAGAGCAAATGTTCTCTAGAAACCCCAGAGGAGGCCAAGGCGGGAGCCCCATGTCCATCACAAAGTCCTGACCTGACCTTGATGGGAGAATTGTGGGAAAGGCAGTGGGCAGGACACAGGTAGAGAGGCATAGCCCTCCATGAATCTAGCCAGGTGGGATTTCTTTACTGGTAGAAAAGTGTTAACAAGTATGGCCAGAGAGAACCCAGATCTCAATCCTTTGTGGGCCTGTGCTAAGGCAGGAGAGGAGCCCATTTTAGAGCCAGAGAAGCAAAGGCAGTGGAGAGCAACAGCTCCTCTGGTGAAAAATGGAGACACTGTTTGAATCGTTTCCTAGCTGTGTGACTGCAGGTAGGTGGGTTAACTTCTTTGTGTTTCAGTCTGTGGATAATGACGGCATCTGCCTCAAAGATACGTAAGGAATTAAGGAAATGATAACCTAATACCACATTTCCAGGAAGGACACGATAAACTTTGGCAGATCCTAATGACATTCTCTCAGTTAGCTTTGACAGCAGTCCTAAGAGGTCTTAGAGGGTGAAGAATTTAAAAATTTGAGCCAGGGCTTGGCGCCTGTGGCTCAAGCAGCGAAGGCGCCAGCCACATACACCTGAACTGGCAGGTTCGAATCTAGCCCAGGCCCGCCAAACAATGACGGCTGCAACCAAAAAATAGCCAGGTGTTGTGGCGGGCACCTGTGGTCCCAGCTACTTGGGGAGACTGAGGCAAGAGAATCGCTTAAGCCCAAGAGTTGGAGGTTGCTGTGAGCTGTGATGCCACGGTACTCTACCCATGGCGACAGCTTGCCACGGTACTCTACCCATGGCGACAGCTTGAGTCTCTGTCTCAAAAAACAAAACAAAACAAAAAAAACAGTTTGAGCCAGACAGATCTCTTCTTCACCCAATTTTTCAGAGCGAAAGCTATGACATCATCTGTGACCCTTCTCTTGCATGCCATAATCCAGCAGCAAATCCTACTTTTAATAAGCACCCAGAGTCCAACCCTTCCTGTTACCTCCATGACATTACCTGCATCCAAACTGCCACCAGCTCTTGCCTAGATTATTGCAAAGACCTCCTAGCTGGTCTTGAGTCTTTCATCATCACTCTCCCACCCCCAGACAGCTCTCCACAAGTAACAAAGCTTACGTTGCTCCTCAATCCAAAATCTTTCTGTGAACACCCAGCATGAACAAACTCATTTAGTTATTTATGCAGTGACTTTTTTATTATTGAGTGTCTACTATGTGCCAGGTGCCGTTCTCGGCATTGCAGATAAAATGAAGAACAATTAAAAAATCTCTGCATTTATGGAGTTTCCATTCTCATGGAGGGAGTAGGCAACAAACAAATATATTGTCATGTGCAATGTGGAAAAATAACTCAGAGAAGGTTGGGGTCTTGGATTTTAAGTAGGGTGGTGAAGGAGGCCTGGACACACAAGGTAAAGTTAAACAGAAGCCTGAAAGTGGGAGAAAGATGGGAGCCAAAGTGCTACCTATGAACAGAAAATTCTAGATAAAAAATCGGCATATGCGGGCGGTGCCTGTGGCTCAACCAAGTAGGGCACTGGCCCCATATGCCAGAGGTGGCGGGTTCACGTCTAGCCCTGGCTAAAAATGGCAAATAATAATAATAATAATAAAAATAAAAATAAAAATTGGCAAATGCAAAGGTGGAAGTGTGTCTGATGTGTTTTGGGCACAACAGGAAGCCACTGTAACTTTGTTGGAAAGTGTGTTGTGGGAAAGGGGAAGGCTCTTCATTCAGAGAAGAAAAGTGGACAGGAGTGAATCCTGTAGGTTCTCCAGGAGACTGGAAGCCACTGGAGGTTCTGAGCAGAGATGTGACTGGAATTCTAAAGGATCGCACATGCTGGGTGTAGAAGACCATCAGGAACAATGGCAGAGACGTTGCAACTACTCAGGTGAGATACACGGGCTTGGATCAGGAAGGCAGATAGCAGCAGAGGAAGTCTGTCAGACACAAAGGCCTTTCAGTAGGGTGCCGGTTCTCCTGGTGGGGTCCCACCTTGCCCTCCAAATTCACCTTGTTCCCTCTGGTATCCCCACTGCTTGGCACATAGAAGACATCTATTAAGTATTCCTTGAATCAATCAATGAGCAAATTACAAGAGGAATGATCTATCCCTGAGTCAGCATTTATTTTAACCTAGGTATAGTCAGATCTCCGTAAATGTTTACAGATAGAATATTGAACAATCTTGCAAAGTCCATGCTATTATTCCTTTCTACCACTGAGGGAAGTAAGGCTCAGACTGAGGAAGTGTCCTCCTTGGGTCCCTCTGCACAGCAGAATATCCTTCCTTCCCAAGTGAAGTCCAGGGCACTGGGTACGGGGCACTCTTCCTCAGGGTGAGTCACAATGACCTCATACCTCATAGGACTTTCCCCAAAACGTTCCCGCCCTATGGTGGGGAAAACCCAGAATCTCTTGGGGCCAAGGTGGTCAAGTGACTGAAGCCGGACACACGTGCTGGCAGAGCCCGGGGGGCGGAGGTGGGTGCTCCCACGCGCTTCCTCCCACCCGGGGGCCAGAGAGACTCAGGGACAGAGACCCGCCCCCGCGCGGCCGTGGCCCCGCCCCCCGCTCTCCCGGTTGCCCGCGCGCCCGCCCCTCCAGCGGAAGCCGGAAGCAAAAGCGGGCCCTGCTAGCCCCGCGGCTTCGAACTCGGTGGTCTTGGAGGCTCCGCAGGATGGGGGAGAAAATGGCGGAAGAGGAGTGAGTGGGCTTTTCCGGGGCGGCGGAGGCGGCGGGGCTGGGCCCCGGCGGGTGACAACGAGCGCCTCAGGCCGCCCTCCGGCCCCGGAAGGCGGAGCTCCTAGTGCCAGTTGGCCGGGACTGAGAGCGCCTGTGCCTATGAGGAGGGCGGGATGGGCGGGCCTGGGCCCAGGCAGGCCCTTTATTCTCCTAAAGGTCGTTCCCCTCGAGCTGGGGCTCGGCAGTCCAGCGCAGGACCCAAAAGAAGTCTTGCGGAAACTGCAGCCTGTATTTCATTGTGTCAGTCTTCGGTCATTGGTCATCTGATGGTTACTGAACGCTTCCCCGCCTATTCCAGGATGTCGCCCGCACCCCTCACCCCCTTACCCACCAGCCAGTTGCCTCCTGCTTCGTAACGATCAGTTTTCATGTCTGTCCACTACATTTCATTTAACTTTGGGCCATATATTCAATCCCAGGCCCTTAACGCATGATAGTAAAGGGGCCGCCCTCAGGGAGCTTCCATTCCAGTGGGAAAAGTAGACCATAAATAGACTGGTTTCGGATTGTGCTCTGAAGGCAATGGAATAGTGTTAGAGTGGGGAAGGCAACTCAGGAAAAAGTGACAGTTGAGATTTGAATGACTACGAGGGCTAGGAACCATATAACGTCAACTTCAAAAGGCCTGAATCTAGAAAGGGTTTAGTGCTTTTGAGTGACGAAAAGGCAGGATTGCTGTAGTAAGCTTGGGGTCTGTGTGTGTCCCCAAGGCACTCTGGGCAAAGTCAAGTGTTATGTCTCTTTCCATACCTGCAGGGCACAGTCTTTGGCTTGGCCTGTCCCTGTTTGTGGAATCCGTGAAGATTTACAAGGAACCTTTTGGTTGATACTGGGCTCCCTCACCTGGTAACATTACTTGGCCAGGTTGAGAGGGAGGGGGTCATTTCATGTAGTCACCTTATTTATTGAGCATCTGCCTTGTCCCACACACTAAACTGGGCTTCAGCAACACAAAGCAATAGAGATGGTGTAGCTTAGTGATTTCAAGTTTGGGTTTGAAGCTTGGTTCTGCCATTGACTTGAGATGTTAGCCAAATTATGCATCCTTTCTGCACCTTGAATTATTATAGCCTAAAAAACAGTAATAGTACCCACCTCTTGCATGGTAAGCTTGCAAAATAAGAAGTGCTGCATTAACCTAGTCCCTGCAGTGAAGCAGTATTCAATAAATATTAACTGTTAGAATCATAGTTACAATTATTGTATCAACATGGTATTAGTTCACAATCCAAACACTATGAGGAGAGAGCTGTGGGAAGGAAGCTGTAAGGTGGAGTATTACAGCGGAGATAATATTCAAACCTTTTGAAATTTGAGGAGGATTTTGTAGGGTGGGGCATTCTGACCGTATCAACAATTGAACAAATTCCAGTGATTTCTGGACTTGAGAAAATAATCCAAGGGAAAGAATGTAAATGGAAAAATAAAGGTGCTAAGTAAACAGTGGTGGGCCCTGGAATATGATGAGACTTCAATTTGCTTTCCTTTCAATCTGTTAAGTGCCAGAGAACAGGCAACAGTTTGTTTCTACACCAGCTCTGATTCCCTCTTGTTCCTGTTTTCTAAGTGGCTGTATTCAGGAGCATCAGAGGCTACTGGTAGCCCTGTGCTGTGCAGGCAGTGATTTTCTTAATCAGTTTCCCTCTGAGGCCTGCCTTTCAGTTGCTAGACTTGTGAATCCCGTAAAGCTCTTTGCCAGCTTCTCTTTGTGGTTTGTGGTATATATATCGATACTCTGAGCCCTTTTTTCCCTTCATCTAATTCTGCTTTTTGTGTCCTCCAGTAGGTTTCCCAATACAACTCAGGAGGGTTTCAACGTCACCCTCCATACCACCCTGGTTGTCACCACAAAATTGGTGCTCCCGACCCCTGCCAAGCCCATCCTCCCGGTGCAGACAGGGGAGCAGGCTCAGCAAGAGGAGCAGTCAAGCGGCATGACCATCTTCTTCAGCCTCCTTGTCCTAGGTGAATATGAGAAGCTGCTGACTGCCATCCTCTGCCATCTCGAGTGTCTGTGTGTGCCTGTGTGGTTAACCCTCTTGTTCCTATTGGCTTTGTCTGTCTTACTCTTCATTTGGTTTTCACTTCAAACACTGAGGGAAAATGGTCAGATCATAACATCCCAGCAGAGTACTCCCTTCTCTTTATAAAATCATGGAGCCTGGCAATTCTGGAAGGTCCCTTAATGTAATATCTTAGGCACCTTTGAAAGAAAGAATTAAAGGATTTTTGTCAGAGAAAGAGTCTTGATCTGGTGGATCAAGATTAGTGGATTTCAAATTCCTTTTTTTTTTTTTTTTAATTGTAGAGACAGAGTCTCACTTTACCGCCCTCAGCAGAGTGCCGTGACGTCACAGGACTCACAGCAACCTCCAGCTCTTGGGCTTCCGCTATTCTCTTGCCTCAGCCTCCCGAGCAGCTGGGACTACAGGCGCCTGCCACAACGCCTGGCTATTTTTCGGTTGCAGTTCGGCCAGGGCTGGGCTTGAACCCGCCACCCTCGGTACATGGGGCCGGCGCCCTACTCACTGAGCCACAGGCGCCCTACTCACTGAGCCACAGGCACCACCCCGGATTTCAAATTCTTATAGAAGGGAGTATGTGTGTGTGTGTAGGTGGTGGTGGTCCAGTAAGAGGGTGTCCAACCTCCTGACCCTAGCTTCAACCAGAGCAGATTTATTATTATTATTTTTTAAGACAGAGTCTCAAGCTGTTGCCCTGGGTAGAATGCCATGGTGTCATAATTCACAGCAACCTCCAACTCTTGGGCTCAAGTGATCCTCTTGCCTCAGTTTTTCTATTTTTGGTAGAGACAGGGTCTCACTTTTTGCTTAGGCTGGTCTGGAACTCCTGAGCTCAAGCAATCCACCCTCCTCGGCCTTCCAGAGTTCCAGGATTACAGGGGTGAGCCACCATGCCCTGCCAATTTTTTTTTTTTTTTTTTTTAATTTAAGATAAGGTCTTACTCTGTTGCATAGGATGGAATGTGGCCTTTGCTATCATGCCCAGCTAATTCTCCTATTATTTTTATAGAGCTAGGGTCTCACTCTTGTTCAATCTGGTTTGGAGCTCCTGGCCTCAAGTAATCCTCCTACCTCAGCCTCAGTGCTAGGGTTAGAGGCATGAGCCACTGTGCCTGGCCTGGAGCAGCATTTTGTCTATTATATTTATTAGGCTTGCATGTAAAATTTTATTTAATTAAAGGTTTTGCTGCTGAGTAAAAGAGCAGAAACTCATTACCCAGTTCTGTTCACTATCATTCTCCTTAACTGTGGTTATGAATTTTGCCATATCTGTGTATCACCTGTACTGTCATTAATGATATTTTTATTTAAATAGATTAACTCTTAAAATCTCATTTTATTCACTCTCTAATGGGTGAGGCAGTTTAGACCTAGAGAGGTCACGTGATTGACATACCTAGTAGTGGGAGACTAGAGAGAGATACCCAGGTTTCCAAAAGATATCAATCAAGAGGTTAGATAATGGACAAAAACTGAAGTGCTTCCCAGAGGCAGTAGGCAGTAGACAACTGTTTTAGACAAAAGAAATCCAGTTGGAACTACACAACAACTTTTGATTAGCTGCCTAAAGAGGAAATAGTGTAAGAGTTTGACCTAAGTCCAAACAAACTCTTGTTTGAAGGTGAAGTTGGGATGTTTACATTTTCTGCTTTTATTTAATGATAACAAAGTCATATTTCTTATGAGATTAGGTCTTTTCAGAAGGTTGAAAGGAACTGGTTTTTATTATTTCTCTGATGTCTGTTAGGACTGTTTTTTGAGGAAAAAAATAACTTCTTTCACCTTTATATTCAGACTATGGCAAGTGGTTAAAGACTTAATATAGTGATTTTGTTTGAAATCCTAGGATACATCCTTGCCTTTCATAGAGTTTTAGAAACCTTTAAACTGAAATGTTGAAAAAGTACACTAATCAGAAGTGTATTAAATCCCATATAGATTTAATATATCCTGGTAATGTTTTTCTCTATAATACAATTGAACTCTATTTCTGGAGTATTACTTCAGCGATCAAGGATTCTTTTTTGCTTTTCTTTCTTTTTCTTTTGTTATAGTAGTTGAACACAAAGAAGAAAAGCAGGTTTTGATTAATCTTTAGTAAGCTAAAGTCTTTTCTTCAGGATTGGGGCATATTAGTCTGTTTATGTTGTTGTCAGCTTGGTATGTTAAAGAATGTAAAAGGCAGGCCTGGAAAAAGCTTTTTTGATCAACTTTTTAAAGGAAGGTTGGAAAGTATTTCCAGAAGTTTTGTTTTGTTTTTTTTTTGAGATAGAGTCTCAAGCTGTCGCCCTGGGTAGAGTGCTGTGGCATCACAGCTCACAGCAACCTCTGACTCCTGGGCTCAAGCAAGTCTCCTGCCTCTGCCTCCCAAGTAGCTGTGACTACAGGCGCCCACCACAATGCCCAGCTATTTTTTGGTTGCAGCCGTCGTTGTTTGGCAGGCCCGGGCTGGATTCGAACCCGCCAGCTCAGGTGTATGCAGCTGGCGCTGTAGCCGTTGGAGCCACAAGCGCCGAGCCAGGAAGGTGGGAAAGTATTATAAGTAAGACTTTCAGAGTAATTTTCAGGTTGTGGAGCATTTAAGATCAAGATTAGCTGTGCCAAAGACCACAAAGTAGATTTCTATAATGTGTTTTTTAAACCAGACAGAATCCTGACCAGTGTTAATATCTCTTTGGGGCCAAAAAAAAAGCTGAACTGTATTTAATAGCATTGTGTTTTTCTCTTGGATTGTCTTCTCTTCAAACAGTTTACAAACCTAGACTCTGGAGAGTTACACTAATGTTAGGTGGGTTTCGTTTTTAACCTAATCAAGATTCTTTTTTTTTTTTTTTTTTTTTTTTTTTTTTTTTGGCCAGGGCCAGGTTTGAACCTGCCACCTCCGGTATATGGGGCTGGCGCCCTACTCCTTTGAACCACAGGCACAGCCCATCAAGATTATTTTTTATCTTTTTTTGAGACAGTCTCAGTCACCATTGGAAGAGTGCAATGGTATTGTAGCTCATAGCAACCTCAAACTCTTGGGCTCAAGTGATCCTCTTGTCTCAGCCTCCTGGGTAGCTGGGACTACAGGCACCTGCCACAACTTTCAGCTTTTTTTTTTTAGAGATGGGGCTTTCACTTTTGCTCAGGCTGGTTTCAAACTCCTGAGTTCAAGCAGTCCACCTGCCTTGGCCTCCCAGAGTGCTGGGATTATAGGCGTGAGCCACCTCACCTGGCCACTGATCAAATTCTTAATAGTTTATGAGTTGGTGTCTCTGCTTATATGGGGTCAGCATGCATTAGCAGAATACAATGATTTTTTAATAAGTAAATTTTGAAGAATTTTTTCTCTGTTCTTACATGTTGTCATGTATTTCTAATTAGATGTCCAAACAATGTAAATCTGATAAAGTAAAAAAAAAAAAAATTACTATTAATAGGTAACTTGCTAGCTCCTAAGAAAATAAACTATAGTGAATTGACAGAAATTAGTCCATAGTTGGCTCAGTGCCTGTGGCTCAAGCGGCTAAGGTGCCAGCCACATACACCTGAGCTGGTAGGTTCGAATCCAGCCCTGCACGCCAAACAACAATGATGGCTGCAACCAAAAAATAGCCAGGTGTTGTGGCGGGTGCCTGTAATCCCAGCTACTTGGGAGGTGGAGGCAGGAGAATCGCTTGCGCCCAGGAGTTGGAGAATGCTGTGAGCTGTGATGCCACGGCACTCTACCCAGGGTGACAACTTGAGGCTCTGTCTCAAAAAGAAAGAGAGAAAGAAAGAAATTAGTCCATAGTTTGTTTTAGACCTCAGGAACTCTTGACCTGGAGCTTTTTTTTTCTGGTCAGAGTCTTACTCTTGTCCAGGCTAGAGCAGAGTAGCATCATCATAGGCCTCACTGCAGCCTCCAACTCCTGGACTTAGGTGATCCTCCTGCTTCAGCTTCCTGAGTACCTGGGACTACAGAAACTTGGCACCATGCCTGGTTAATTGTTATTTTTATTTATTTATTTATTTATTTATTTATTTATTTTGTCGCCCTCGGTAGAGTGCTGTGGTGTCACAGCTCACAGCAGCCTCCAACCCCTGAACTTAGGTGATTCTCTTGCCTCAGCCTCCTGAGTAGCTGGGACTATAGGCGCCTGCCACAACGCCTGGCTATTTTTTGTTGCAGTTTGGCTGAGGCCGGGTTTAAATCCATCACCCTCAGTATATGAGGCCAGCGCCCTACTCACTGAGCCACAGGTTTTTGTAGTGATAGTCTTGCTGCGTTGCACAGGTTGGTCTTGAATTCCTGGGCTCAAGTGATTTGTGAGTGATCATCCCAACTTGACCTCCCAAAGGCTGGGATTACAGGCATGAGCCACTGTTCCTGGCCCTAACCTGGAACTTATTTGATACTTTTATTTACTATTTTAGTTAATTCAAGTGAAATTGTAACTTTTGTGTCTTGTAAGCACTTCACAGGATTACAGTATGTTCCCCTTTGTGGAAAAGGGGTACCAACACTTACCTAGTTACTTTTCAAGCTTGAACTCAATTGACTTGCATTTAACCCTTGCTAATCTTTGGTTCCACAAAAAATAATTATTGTTATTGTTACTGACTTATATTAGATTCAGCACTATTATTTCACACATGTATTTTATAGACCGTTAAGCTTAATAGAGTTACTAAAATTGATATGTCTGTGTTTAATATCCTTTTTTTTTTGGGAGACTGAGTCTCATTGTGTCACCCTGGGTACAGTACCATGGCATCACAGCTCACAGCAACCTCAAACTCCTGGGCTTACGCGATTCTTCTGCCTCAGCCTCCCAAGTAGCTGGGACTACAGGTGCCCACCATAACACCTGGCTATTTTTTGGTTGTAGTTGTCATTGTTGTTTGGCAGGCCCGGGCTGGATTTGAAACCGCCAGCTCAGGTGTACGTGGCTGGCACTCTAGCCGCTGAGCTGTAGGCGCTGAGCCTTAATATGTTTTCTATTACTACTTCAGTCAGGAAAAATTGGAAACATGTTAACTTATAGTATACACATTCCATACCTCAGAAGTTTTTGTCCTTTCTTGCTGTGCTTTGTTTTCTTCTAAGTGTACTAAATATGCGTATACTTGTGTATATGTATATTCATAAGCACCAGATATAGGGAGTACACATTTGGAGTTTCAAGTTTAACACAAATGGGGTCCTATAACTTGTATTTTTGTTGCACAAAATGTCTTGAATTTTTTTCTATGTTGGTTTTTTACTATCCACCTTATGGTTCTTTTTATTGTTATTATTTTTTTTTTACAGAATTACCAGGTTTGGGAAGTTTATTTATTTATTTATTTATTTTTTAATTTTTGCAGTTTTTGACCAAGGCAAAGTTTGAACCCACCCTCTTTGGTATACGGGGCCCACGCCCTACTCCTTGACCCATAGACGCCACCCTATTTTTTTTTTATTTTTTTGAGACAGAGTGTTACTATGTTACCCCCAATAGAGTTCTGTGGCATCACAGCTCACAGCAACCTCAGACTCTTTGGCTTAAATGATTCTCTTGCCTCAGCCTTCCAAGTAGCTGGGACTACAGGCACCCATGACAACACCCGGCTATTTTTTGGTTGTAGTTGTCATTGTTTGGCAGGCCTTGGCTGGATTCGAACCCGCCAGCTCTGGTGTATGTGGCTGGCGCCCTAGCCATTGAGCTACAGGTGCTGAACCTTAATATCTTACTTACTTATTTTTTTTTTTTTTTTTTTTTTGTTTTGAGACAGACTCTCACTATGTCACCCTGGGTAGAGTGCTGTAGCAGCACAGCTCACAGAAACCTGAAACTTTTGGGCTTAAGCGATTTTCTTGCCTCAACCTCCCAAGTAGCTGGGACTACAGGAGCCCACCACAAAGCCTGGCTATTTTTTGGTTGCAGTTGTGATTGTTGTTTAACTGGCCTGGGCTGGGTTCGAACCTGCCACCCTCAGTGCATGTGGCTGGTGCCATAAGCCCTGAGCTATGAGCGCCGAGCCTACCTCATTGTTCTTACTGTAGGAAGATACACATAGCAAAAGTTACCATTTTAACTATTTTGAAGTGTACAACTCAGTGGCATTTAGCACATTCACAGTGTTGTGCAACCATTGCCCCTATCCACTATCACCCCCAGAAGGAAAGCATCAAAAGCAGTCATGTCCTCAATGACCTTGAACTGTAAAATAACGACAAAAAGCAGTTACTCATTACCCTCTCTCCAGTCCCCAGCCATTAAATCACCTCTATCTTGCATTGCATTCTGTTTCTAAGAATTTGCCTATTTAGAAATTTCATCAAAATGAAATCATATAATATGTGGCCTTTTGCGTCCTGCTTCTTATACTTCCATTATGTCTTCAGGGTTCGTTCCTGTTATAGTATATGTTAGAATTATACTCCTTTTTTGGCTGAATACTATCCCATTGTACCACATTAGGTTTATTCATTCATCAGTTGGTGGACATTTGAGTTGTTTCCACCTTTTGGCTATTGTGAATTCCTGATGCTACAAATATTTCGTATATAGGTTTGTATTTTTTTTAAAGAGTCTCACTTTATCGCCCTTGGTAGAGTGCTGTGGCATCACACCGCTCACAGCAACCTCCAACTCCTGGGGTTAAGTGATTCTCTTGCCTCAGCCTCCTGAGTCACTGGGACTACAAGCACCCACCACAACGCCCGCCTATTTTTTTGTTGCAGTTTGGTTGGGGCTGGGTTTGAACCCGCCACTGTTGGTATATGGGGCTGGCGTCCTACCCACTGAGCCACAGGCACTGCCCTTTGTGTACAGGTTTTTGTGTGGATAAATATTTCTATTTCTCTGAGATGTATACCTAGGAGTGGAATTGCTAGATTAAATATTACTTTATGTTTAATTTTCTCAAGAACTGCTAAACTGTTTTCTGTAGAGACTGCACCATTTTATAAGGGTTCCATTTTCTCCATATCCTTGTTAACACTATGTATAGCTCAAGCTGGTCTTGAACCCATGAGCCAGGCAATCCACCTGCCTTGGCCTCCCGGGTGGGATTACAGGCATGAGCTAACTCACCCAGCTATCTCATTGTATTTTGACTTGCATTTCTTCAGTGATTATTGATGTAGAGCATTTTTTCATGTATTTATTGGTCATTTGTGTATCTCTTTTGGAGAAATGTCTATTCAGATTCTATGCTCATTTTTGAATTATTTTGTTTATCTCTTCGTTGTTACACTTTAAGGATTGTTTTTGTATCTCCAGATACTAGACCCTGATCAGATATATGATTTGCAAATATGTTCTTCCATTCTTGGGTTGTCTTTTCAGACTTTATTTATTTATTTATTTATTTGCAATTTTGGCCAGGGCTGGGTTTGAACCCACCACCTCTAGCATATGGGGCCAGCACCCTACTACTTTGAGCCACAGGAGCTGCCCCAGACTTTATTCTTTTTAATGCTCTTCACCTGACATTGATGAACCTTATATTTAACTCTTCCTATTAATGGACAGCTTTCTCTTTTGCTCTTAAAACTACAAATAGTTGTTTATGTATGAGAATCAACTTTTTACATTAATTTTTAAAAATCTAGTTTGGTGCAAGGGAAGAGCACTAAGTGGTTCGATTTCCTTGGCCTATTTTCTGTTCACTTACATGCTCATTTGCCTGCTTTTTTTGTTTGTTTTTTTCCAGACATTAGGCATGCTCATTAGTCATATGTTATGCATTGGAATTTTTTTCTTGCTCTTAGTATTTAATGTAGGATCTTCTAACTAGGTTAAATATTTATATTAAAGTAACATCACAAGTTGATAGTTTAAAGCACAGAATGTAAGGAGGACAAAGATTCTATATTTACACCATCCTGGCCACCTGGTGCTTTTTGGTGAGATTGAAGAAATCTCATTTGTCACAACAGGTGCTGAGGGTGGCCAAAGAGCAGCCACACAGATTATTTTAACATTTTCTTTAAACATTGATTGTAGTACGGCTTGGCGCCTGTGGCTCAAGCGGCTAAAGTGCCAGCTACATACACCTGAGCTGGCGGGTTCAAATCCAGCCTGGGCCTGCCAAACAAGAATGATGGCTGCAACCAAAAAATAGCTGGGTGTTGTGGTAGGAGCCTGTAGTCCTAGCTACTTGGGAGGCGGAGGCAGGAGACTCACTTGAGCCCAGGAGTTGGAGGTTGCTGTGAGCTGTGATGCCACACTCTACCCAGGGTGACAGCTTGAGGCTCTGTCTCAAAAAAAAAAAAAAAAAAAAATTAATTGTAGTAGCAGCTCATGCCTGTAATTCTAGCATTCTTGGAAGCTGAGGCAGGTGGATTGCCTCAGCTCAAGAGTTGAAGACCTGCCTCGACACCCACAGCACAGTGGTTACGGCACTGGCCACATGCTCTGAGGGAGCCAGGTTTAAACCTGGCCTGGGCCAGCTGAGCAACAATGACAACTGCAACAAAAAATGGCCAGGCATTGTGGCAGGCGTCTGTAGTCCAGCTACCTGGGAGGCTGAGGCAAGACAATCACTTAAGCCCAAGAGTTTGAGGTTGCTGTAAGCTGTGACACTACAGCACTCTACTGAGGGTGACAAAGTAAGACTGTTTCAAAAAAAAAAAAAAAAAAAAAAAAAAGAGTTCAAGACTAGCCTGAGCAAGAGTGAGACCCTGTCTCTAGGTGTTGTGGTGAGCACCTATAGTCCCACCTACTCGCGAGGGTGGGACAGGAGGATCCCTTGAGTCCGAGAGTTTGAGGTTGCTGTGAGCTCTGATGCCACAGGAACTCTACCCAGGATGACAGAGTGAGACCCTGTCTCAAAAAAAAAAAAATTAATTTTAGTACTATTAAATAGTACTATGATTGATGAGATAGTATATCACCCAGGTACCTAATAAAAGAAAGAGGCCTGCACATTGATATTTGAATTATGAATTACATTCAGGAATAATTTATATAAAAGTGTGCTGTTTGGGAGGGGGGGTTCCACACTTGATCTTAGCCAATAGGCTGAGAAGCAGTTATGTGTATGTGTGTGTGGGGGGGTGTTCTAGAAACACTTCTTTCAGATAGTTTCACATTCTCTCCTTTCACGAGGCACCCTGTGAGGAAATCTGGCCATCATTCATATTTTGGAGGTTGGGGAATGAAGACAGCCACTCAGGTAGTGGCTGAGGTAGCAGTTAAGAGAACCGAGTCGGATTGTGACTCAGTGCTGCAGAACCTACAGGAGTGTGATGTCTTGATGCCTCAGTTTTCTCATCTATGATCAGTACAACTAATGGTAGTAACAACTAGTTCATAGGGGTTAAATGGATAGCATCTGGGACGTGCTTAGCCATATTTCCTGGCTCATGGGAGCCATCCAGCAGTGGGCACAGCAGAACACCTCTGTACCCAGCTAGGGAGTACCACTTGTCTCATATCCAGATCTCTTTGATGTTCAAGTCACCAAGGTATTTACTTTCATCCTCACTTCCTTCTGTGTTAAAAGAGAGCCAGTCATAGACGTGGTGGCAAAATGCTTTGTGTCAACATAATCTTTTGTAGTTCTAGTTAGGTAAAAGTGATTGATTTCATTGACTTTCTCCTCATCATTTAGACTAGAGTTTTTTAGTTGGTGATTACTTCGAAAAAGTTGAGGCAATCTCAGAATCAGGAAAATTTGAATAATTTTAAATGGTTGTGTAAGATTTTAACAGCAGTTGCTTTTTCAGTAACTGCTGGAAAATGAACTAGTTCAAGCATATGAAAACATATAGGATAAATATAATAAACACTGTGAGTCTATCTCTAGGATGAAAAATAAGACATCACAAATATAACTGAAGGCTAGATACAGTGGCTCACACCTGTAATCCTAGCACTAGGGGAAGTTTGGGGGGGGGGGTGTCATAGCTTGAGATCTGGAATTGAAGACCAGCCTGACCAAGAACAAGACCCCTTCTCTACTAAAAATAGAAAAAAATGGGCCAGGCTCGGTGGCTCATACCTGTAATCCTAACACTGGGAGGCCAAGTCTGCTGGATTGCTTGAGCTCAGGAGTTCAAGACCAGCCTGAGCAAGAGCAAGACCTCATCCCTACAAAGTAGCTGTGTGAGCTATGATGCCATGGTACTCTACCAAGGGTAACAACGTGAGACTCTTGTCTCTAAAAATAAAATAAAAATAAAAATAGAAAAATCTGCTGGGGTATGGTGGTGAGGATCTGTAGTTCCATCTACTTGGGAGGTGGAGGCAGGAAGATTGCCTGAGACCAGGGGTTTGAGGTTGTAGTGAGCTGTGACGATGGCACTGTGCTCTAGGTAGGGCAACAGAGTAGACTGTAGACTGTGTCTCTAAATAAATAAATAATACAGCTGAAGTTCACCGTGTCACTGCCAATTGTACATTTTCCTGATGGCCCCCCAATAATAGCCAGTGCCTTGAACTTGGTGTTTATCATTCAAAACTGGGCTTTTCTTTATTTTAACAATGTCTTATTTTTTCTCACAGCTATTTGCATCATATTGGTGCATTTACTGATTCGATACAGATTACATTTCTTGCCAGAGAGCGTTGCTGTTGTTTCTTTAGGTAAGTACTTACTGGTGATCGCATAATAATAAAAGCAGAACAATAACTACCAGATCTTGAGTGCCCCTTTAGTGCTAGGAACCTGCTATAAGGATGTTATGATCCCATTTTACAGATGAGAACACTAAAGATGCCGAGAAGAGTAGTGACTGCTAAAAGTCATGCAAAAGTCCATGTATATAGCTAGACGGCACGTTGTGGGGCCTTCTACTTCTGGGACAGTTACCCTTGGGGCACATTGACCTCTGTCTGCTATGAGGTTAGGCTGACATCCAATGCAACTAAGACAAGTAATTGACAATTCACAGAATCACTAAATTTTATAGGCAGAAGGGACTCTGACTTTATATTTGAGGAAGGAGAAGTGGCTCACTTAATGTCAGAGCCAGATCTAAAGTCTTCAGAGAACATCCTATTCTACCCCACTTAGATATATTTTTCCTTTGGTTGTTGTGGCAATTATCCGTTAAGATAATTAGCTTCTAGTTGGGGTGCTGGAGTCAGTGTAATAACAGGTGTGAATGCCCAAGCAAGTTCATTGAAGGGGTTAGCAAAAAAAAGAAGCAAGGATATTTTAGTAAGTATCAAATTCAAAGCTAAAATGTGGGTGGGATGCTTAAGGCACAGTAAATAAAGTCTTACTAAAATTGGTCAAAGCTTTAATCAGTTTATTATAGTGTAGTTACTTTTGCTAGTTTCCATTTGCCTGTTTTAATTTTTTCCTGATGCTTTACAACAGCAGTTGTCAACCTGTGGGTCGTGACCCACAGGAACTGTATTAAAGGACCACAGCATTAGGAAGGTTGAGAACCACTGCTTTACAAGTTAATTTTCTTTGCCTTGTAGATCTTGTTTAGTGATGTAGTAACTCTTTCCCAATACAGCTGTGGTTTAGGTTAGCTCTGGAAATGAACATCCAGACTTTGTTCCCTAGCCTTCCTTTCCCCCATCACCATCTACATTCCTGTTTCCCTGTACTTCATAGAACTACTCGGTGCCAGATTCTGCCCTATGAGTTTTCACAACCTCCAGGTGATGCCTTGTTTTAAGGAGTAGGCACTGCTGGATATTACTGATCTTCAGTACATAGTTGGAAACCAGTTTTACTCAAAGAGTTCCTGTTCACTTTTAGTAGGTTCTTTAGCTAAATATCTTGGCAGGTCCTAACAACCTTAACTAACAAGATAGTTTTAGAGCTCTAAGAATGGGAGGCTCGCTCATTAACATTCCTTTCTGCTATTGGGCATAAAAATAACATGCATAGCTAATACTCATTATTCTGGGACATTTAGTAAAGGCTTGAAAAACCACTCCAAGGAATTTGAAGTTTCATGGTTTCTTAAGAATGAAAATTATAATTGGTGTGTATTTAGGTATTATACACATGAAAATGACCTATTTGATTTCTTGTTTTTTTTTTTTTTTGAGACAGAGCCTCAAGCTGTGTCCCTGGGTAGAGTGCTGGGACTTCAGGCGTCGGCCACAATGCCTGGCTATTTTTTGGTTGCAGCTGTCATTGCTTGGCGGGCCAGGTTGGGTTGGAACACGCCAGCTCAGGTGTTATGTGGCTGGCACCTTAGCTGCTTGAGCCACAGGCTTCAAGCCTAGCTATTTGATTTCTGTTAAGTTCTTCACTGTCTCTTAAATGTTTGGGTAACTGCAGCTTACTGAACACCAGTGTTTTTACTAGGACTTACAGCCTAATACAAGCTCAGTACCCTTGGTTGCCCCCCCAAGAGTCATTTCCCTCTTTTTCCTAGGAAATAGAAACCTTATTTTGATCAGGTGTCTTGCCACAGTGCACTCAATGAAGTCCTTCCCAGTTAAGGTTGTCCTTGCCATCATGTCATTGCGCTCTCTTTTGCCCATGATTGATTGAGAAGGGTGGGGTGGTGTCTGGCCAGTGACACCAAGGGGAAGTGTGGTAGAGCCATGGGTCCCAGAAAATGTTTTCCTCTATGATAGAAACAAAAGAAATTTCTTCTTTCTCCTTTTGATGCTACTGGATGAGGTTGTGATGCTTGGTACACTGGTAGCTATCTTGCAACCACTACAGCTCAAAGACAAAAGCTGGAATGCTAAGGATTGCCAAGGAAAACAATGGGAGGCCCAGATTCTTAATTGCATTGGGTTGAAGGGATGGTCCTGAAGCTGCCTTTCTCAGTGCTGCTGCTTATATAACATCTGTTGTTTAAGGTAGTGCAAGCTTTGGCCTTAGCTGTATCAAGTCTCCTGGACTCAGTTCTTCTCCATTTCTCAACAGTGCTTCCCCTTTTCCTGGCTTCACTCTTAGGCAGGCTCTCCATGTGTGGTAAGCCCTTAGTGCAGCAGTTGCAGAGGGAAAGAGGCCCTCCTCTCTTTGGCACCAGAAGTTGTAGCATGAACTCTGACCACGCGGCCTTATCAGAATTGGGGATGGGTGGAATGGTGCTGGAGGCCAGCCAGAGGGTAGCCTGTACAGCCAGGTCTTGGGAGAGGTGATGGAAAATGAGTCTTGCTTTTAATACTTAATTGATTGGAAAGCTGAGAGCACTTCCAGGGAAAGAGTGCTGGTTAGAGGACATTTGGTTAGAATTTGCAAATGCTAACAAAGCTATCACAATAATTCTGTATTTCATAAAGCTATAGAATTGAAGGGAAACTTTTTTCTCCAGCTGGAGCAAAGTGTTGTGAAATATTGGGATATTCACTATTTCAAGAGTTTCCAACTTTTATGCCAAAAAAGAACCCAGGTGAAGCTGTGAGAGAATGTAGGATTTTCATTCTTTTATTTTTATTTTATTTATTATTACTATTTTTAATTTTTATTTTTTGGCAGTTTTTTGGCTGGGGCTGGGTTTGAACCTGCCACTCCCCTGAGCCACCAGCGCTGCACCTGGATTTTCATTCTTTTAAGGGGTAAATTTTACCAGCCTTTCTCTTTTAGTTAGAAGTTGGGCGATAGTCATTTAGAGACATTATTGGCAAGGCTGGACGTAGTGGCTTATACCTGTAATCTTAGCACTCTGGGAGTCTGGGATGAGTGGGTAGCTTGAGCTTAGGAGTTCAAGACCAGCCAGAGCAGAGAGAGATCCCCGTCTCTACTAAAAATAGCAGAAATAGCCCATGTTGTGACAGGTACCCATAGTCCCAGCTACTCGGAAGGCTGAGGCAAGAGGATTGCTTAAGCCCAAGAGTTGAGGTTGCTCTGAGCTATGATGCCACGGCACTCCTATAAAAGCGACAAAATGAGACTCTGTCTCCCCCCCAAAAAAACATTCTTTTTTCTTTTGGCCAGTTTTAACAACTACTATAAATATGAAAAATCCTACTCATTGGCAACTCCACTGTTTTTACCATGCTTCATTCTCTTCCAAACCATGTGTAGGCATATACATATATATTAATTTTTTTTTTTTTTTTTTTTTTAGACAGAGCCTCAAGCTGTCGCCCTGGGTAGAGTGCCATGGCATCACAGCTCATAGCAACCTCCAACTCCTGGGCTCAAGCAATTTTCCTGCCTCCACCTCCCAAGTAGCTGGGATTACAGGTGCCCTTCACAATGCCCAGCTATTTTTTGGTTGCAGCTGTGGTTGTTTGATGGGCCCGGGCTGGATTCGAACCCGCCAGCTCAGATGTATGTGGCTGGCACCTTAGCGGCTTGAGCCACAGGCGCCAAGTCATATTAGATGATTTTATGTCTAATTTAAGTTTATGTCGCTTTTTGTTCTTTCTATTTATTAGTTAAGTTCACATATTTCTTTTTATGGTTGTTTATATATTTGAGGCTAAAATTTGTGAGGTATGAAAATTAAATATGTATAATTGTATTATCCATTATCTTTTGTTGTATGTATCAAAAACAGGACCCCAACCCCCAATCACACATTATTTTAGAGTGAGAAACGGCCAAATGGGATTAAAGTAGAAGGCTAGAAATTTGACTTTCAAATGCCAAAGTTTAGCCTTAATGGTGCTGTTAGAAAAACCATGTTTCAGGGCAGTGCCTGTGGCTTGGTGAGTAAGGCACTGACCCCATATACAGAGGGTGGCAGGTTCAAACCCAGCCACAGCCAAACTGTAACAAAAAAATAGCCAGGCGTTGTGGCAGGTGCCTGTAGTCCCAGCTACTTGGAAGGCTGAGGCAAGAGAATCGCTTAAGCCCAGAAGTTGGAGGTTGCTGTGAGCTGTGATGCCACGGTACTCTACTAAGGGCAACAAAGTGAGACTCTGTCTCAAAAAAAAGTAAGTTTCAACTTGTAAGCTAGATTCAATTGAATTCTTGAGTAAATAGAGCACAAAGGGCTCCCTTGTCATAACCTCCTTAACCATGTTTGTGCTTTTAATTATATTAATTCCTTGTATTTTAAGAATAGTGCTCTTGGGTGGTGGCTGTGGCTCAGTGGGTAGGGTGCCGGCCCCATATACTGAGGGTGGTGGGTTCAAACCTGGCCCTGCCAAAGTGCAACAAAAAATAGCCGGGCATTGTGGCAGGTGCTTGTAGTCCCAGCTACTCAGGAGGCTGAAGCAAGAGAATCTCCTCAGCCTAGGAGTTGGAGGTTGCTGTGAGCTGTGACACACGGCACTCTACAAAGTGAGACTCTGTCTCTAAAAAAAAAAAAAAAAAAAGAAGAGTGCTTTTGCCAGGCATGGTGGCTTATGCCAATAATTCCATCTACTAGGAAGGCTGAGGATCCCTCAAGGCCAGGAGCTCAAGACCAACCTGGGCAACGTAGGAGTCTCTCCATCTCTTGAAAACAGACAAAATGAATAGTGTTCTTGACTGGGGGTGTGGTGACTCACACCTGTAACCTTAGCACTCTGGGAGGCCAAAGTGGAAGGATCGCTTGAGTCCAGGAGTTTGAGCTGTGAGCTAGACTGACACCACAGCATTCTAGCCTGGGTAATGGAGTAAGACTCTGTCGCAAAAAAGAAAACCAAAAACAGGATAATGCTCTTTTTGTCAGTAAAGCTTTTGAGTAGAAGATGACGAAAAAGATCACTCATAAGTCACTGTAGTATCTGTGGAAAGGCAAGAATGAAAAAGTAAAAAAAAAGTCATTCAGTTCCTGAGTTATTAAATTAAAATAGTAAATTAATATTAAAGTAATTAGCTTTTTAACATTCTGTTGGATTCAGGGTGATATCTTTATGTCTGAGTTTTTGTAAAAAAAAAAAAAATTCATAAAGTTAAAATGACCTTACCTCCTCTGTCCCCTTCAAAGTACGCCTCCCTCCGCTCCAGTAGAAATTAGTGTTAGAGCAGGTCCTTTTCCTGTTAAATTTTTATGTTCTGGTATTGTCTCCTGTCCCATCCATAAGGTGTACTTCTTCAGGCTTCTTCTTGATGGGGAAAGCTCCTTCCTCAGTAGGAAAAGGAAGTCTGTATGTTGGAACATCTGTGGCTGTGGTCTGCCAACTTGGTGTATGTCACCTCCCACCGGAGAGTGTGATTTGGTACGTCTAGAGTTCTGCTTGGGCATCTGTATTTTATAAAAATCCCCCATGGTGATTCTGACAAACCAACAGGAATAAGAGCCGTTTCCCTAGTGAGTGGCAGAGCAATCACAAATTGTCCCTGTGCTGTTTCTTTGGGAATTATTTTTGGTCGGTGCTTTATGAGAGAATGATGAGCCTGTCAGCTTTGTAGAAACATCCCTGAACTTAGATGGTCTGTTTTCTTCCAGGAATTTCACAGAACTTTTACTTTGGGTTATTTTCGGCATTTTGGTTTTATCTCTTAACTAAATATTTGACGTAGAGCTGCCATTTGAGTGTGAAAAAGCAATCATGGATTCTTTTTTGGAAATGATAGGAATAAACAGTACAGGGCAAACTTGTGTAAACTCTCTGCCATCTCACACTCAGAATGGATAGGTGTAGCAAAAACACCAGGCATTAAATCTTCCATGCCAACCATAGCATCCTTGGGTCTTGCTTTGTAAAGTAAGCCCTTGCTTTTCTTCCTCTCAGATTTTTGTAGACTTCAGAAATCTCAGATTTCTGTAGACCTTTGGTGTGTTTGCCTGAAATTCAAGTGCGGGAAACTCATGTGACTTATAAAACTTCACACTAATTCCCATTCTTATGTTTTCAGATGTAAAAAGAACAGAACTCTATAAAAATCATTTATAAGAAAAAAATCATTTATAGGCATAATGAGTAGAATTGTTTCTATACAATAATAAACCTGAGTAAACTTTTTCATATCTTAAATTTATGTTAAACTTTGTGTTTTCTCTTTTAGGAATTCTCATGGGAGCAGTTATAAAAATTATAGAGTTTAAAAAACTGGCAAATTGGAAGGTAGGTTTGCTCAACTGTTGATTTTTATCATAAACACAATTTTTGATTGTTTCTTAATTTTAGTAACATTGATGGTTATGCTGGCTTTCTTATCATTGATTGACTTGTTTATATTCTCCCTTTAATTTTTTAACCTTCTGGGCAGCGCCTGTGGCTCAAAGGAGTAGGGTGCCGGCCCCATATGCTGGAGGTGGTGGGTTCAAACCCAACCCTGGCCAAAACCACAAAAAATAAATAAATAAATTTAACATTCTAATGGATTCAGGGTGATATCTTTATGTCTGAGTTTTTGCAAAAAACATAACTCTCTCACCGTTTCGAGAGAACATGGGAGCACTCAGTGGGATGTTCTGTTGTTATTTGCATTTTTATCATCCTAGACTAACCTACTTTATTAGATGGAGTTTAAGTATTAAATAATGTCTATTGCTCCCAATTTTATTCTGACAGCTGAGGATAATAAAATATATTTGTCCAGTGCTATGGAGCTTACAGTTTATATACTTCAGCTCATGTTGTCCTCATGACAATCGTGTGAGGGAGATTGACCAGGTATTATCACCACCCATTTTTACAGATGAAGGAAATCATACTCAGAGAGGTTGGGGCATATCTAATGTCAGAGCTGGAAAGAAAGTGGCTGAGTTGAGTCCTGGATATTCAGTATCTCTTTCATTGTACCATGCTGTCCTCAGTTTGCGGATGTACATACCCTTGTGTCTGCACAGTGGTTATTAGGGTGTGAGATCACTTTGGGGTGTGAGGACTAATTGAAATTTGAATTTCAGCTTCAACTTGAGCATTCATATTGAGTGGAATGTTACAAAATTCACTTTGCAGAGAGAAATAAGGTTTATTTCAAAACAATAAAGAATTACATGGCTATAATTTATCACATCGGAGCCCCTCTTAATTTGATACAGCTCCTAGGTGTTAGGAGGAATTTAGCTGTGAAACCATACATTGTAAAATTTGTAAAATAAGATAAGCCTTATAGTCTGACCTCAAACACAGTATGAAACTGTTATAAATAATAGTCACGGGCTCAGCTCCCGTAGCACAGTGGTTACGGCGCCAGCTACATACACCAAGGCTGGCGGGTTTGAACCCGGCACAGTCCAACTAAAAAACAATGACAACTGCAACAAAAAAATAGCCAGGCATTGTGTTGACACCTGTAGTCCTAGCTACTTAGGAGGCTGAGGCAAGAGAATCGCTTAAGCCCAAGAGGTTGAGGTTGCTGTGAGCTGTGACGCCATAGCACTCTACCCAGGGCAACATAGTGAGACTCTTGTCTCAAAAAAAAAAAAAAAAAAGGGGGACAGCACCTGTGGCTCAGTGAGTAGGGCGCCGGCCCCATATGCCAAGGGTGGCGGGTTCAAGCCCAGCCCCTGCCAAACTGCAACAACAACAACAACAAAAAAAAAGTCATGAAATATTCTGTGTATTTAAATGAATTCTCAAAGTGTATACTGAGCTCCTAATATTGATAGAACTCCCTCAACTGAGGAGAGAATAGAGAAAGGGGCTGGGTAGGCCCTTAGGAAGCATAGTGCATGAGGTATCTGTGCCTTCCTTCAACTTCCTTAAATTTAGCCACTTGGGGCAGAGTATGGTGGCTCACGCCTGTAATCCCAGCACTGTGAGAGGCTGAAGCAGTTGAATTGCTTGAGCTCACAAGTTCCAGACCAGCCTGAGCAAGAGTGAGACCCTGTCTCTGAAAAACAGCTGGGTGTTGTGGGCATTTGTAGTCCTAGGTACTTGGGAGGCTGAGGCAAGAGGATTGCTTGAACCCAAGAGTTTGAGGTTGCTGTGACCTATAACATCACAACACTTTATAGGGGGGCAAGAAAGTCAGACTCTATCTCAAACAAAAAAAATTTAACCACCCTGAAAGTGGGTTCCTCTAGGGCAGGGGTCACAGACTGGTCATAGACCCTCTCCCTATTCTAGGCTGGATGTGTACATATTTTATTTGATCAATTGATCTAAATTTGTATTAACTTTAAAACAATTAAAATTTGGGCAGCGCCTGTGGCTCAAAGGAGTAGGGCACCGGCCCCATATGGCAGAGGTGGCAGGTTCAAACCCAGCCCTGGCCAAAAACTGCAAAAAAAAAAAAAAAAAAATTAAAAATTGTTAGTTTGATTTTAAAATATTACATCTATCTATATAAAATTCTGTAAATTTTACATAAAAATATGAACTTCTAGCTTCTCTTTAAAAAGCAGAAGCTCAGGCTGGGCACAGTGGCTCAAGCCTGTAATCCTAGCACTCTGGGAGGCCAAGGTAGTGGATTACTTGAGCTCAGGAGTTAAAGACTAGCCTGAGCAAGAGCAAGACCCCCTCTCTATTAAAAATAGAAAAACTACCGGGGCAGCATGGCAGCACCTGTAGTCCCAGCTACTTAGGAGGCTGAGGTGGGAGGATTGCTTGAGCCCAAGAGTTTGAGGTTGCTTTGAGCTATGATGACACCATGGCACTCTACCCAGGGCAACAGAGTGAGACTCTGTCTCAAAAAATAAAAAGTGCACAAGCTATTTTAGCCCAAGGCCCAACTGTGATAAGAGGCCCCAACCAGTGCCGACCCTCCCAGATCATGTGATATGGCCTGGAAGGAACCTTTTTTTGTGACCCTTGGTCTAAGAAGTGGGAGTAGGAGACGGAAGGTTATCAAAGGTGAGTGATGGATGTGATTCATTGCCTAAAAAGCCATGTAGGCAGCTAGTGCTTGACCTCAGAAAAAGGCAACTTTCCAGCCGGGGATAGATAGAGCAGGTTTCTTGGAGGAGCAGGCATTTGTGGAAAGTAAAAGCAGGAAACCAGATGTGCAGGCAGTAATGGGTGAAAAGAAAAATAGTGAAGTAATGTGGTATTTTCTTTCCATGAAAGTCTGTTTCCGTACTGTCCTGCAGGGTCTGCTTTCTACCTGTTTTGTCATATGCTGAATATTTTTCTTTATATCAACTTGTTTTTTTATTCATGTGCATTTTTAGCAGTGATTAAAAATATTTTATTATAAAACATACATAACAAAATTTACCATTTTGGCCACTATTAAGTGTGTGATTAAGTGGCATTAAATATATTCACACTGTTGTATACTGATCACCACAATCTACCGTGTATACTCGAGTATAAGCTGAGTTTTTTCGGCACAAAATTTGTGCCGTAAAACCCAAACTCGGCTTATACTCGGGTCATACAGGTTATTTGATTCGGTGCGCACACCTAAGCGAATGCACGTAGTCTCCAGTCATCTTCTGCTGTCTGCTTGAGGTGGCGGTGCTTCAGCTCAGTCCACAAGTCGCGGCTGAGCTGAAGAGGTAGGTGGCTGAACTGAACTGTATTCCACTGAACTATTTAACCCACAATATTTAATGGCACATTTAATTAAGTGAAAACCCCATTTAAGGCAGTAAAGT
>CAUYPK010074816.1:0-19224 GCA_963574355.1 Loris lydekkerianus
CCTGGGATACTTTGCTAAGGAGAATATGTTCCAGCTCCATCCATGTAGACATGAAAGAGGTAAAGTCTCCATCTTTCTTTAAGGCTGCATAGTATTCCATGGTATACATGTACCACAATTTGCTAGTCCATTCGTGGGTCGATGGGCACTTGGGCGTCTTCCATGACTTAGCACTGAACTAGGTTTTGAATGCAGTGCCTTTCAGTATAGCATTTTCTCCTAGGAGCTTTCACTCAAAGTCAAGGCTGAAGCGTAGGATTAACAGGGCAGCCTTCTTTGGGAGAAAGGCAGAACTTTTGTCCAAGCATTGGAGTAGACTCTTTCTTTATTCAATGATGTTTATGTTAGTTCTGATCAGTATTTGGTTAAAAAAAAAAAAAAAAAAAAAGCCACACAAAACAAGTCTGCAGCTCTTTGAACTCAGATATCAAGTTTTCTTTTATCTTTATAGCCCAGATATCTGCTGGAGCCCCTTTATTATACTGTCATCTACTTGGTAGATCTGGGCAGGCGCATGGACTTCATGGGATCAGATGGCATTGGCTTGGGTGATCTTGTTCCGCTTACTAGCCCTGCATCCTTGAGAAATTAGTTTCCCATGACGTTATCATTTCTCCCTTATAAATGTAAGTAATACACTAAGGAAGAAAGGGAGGGAGGAAGGGAAAGAGAAACAAAGAAAGAAAAGATTTCAAGAGTATAGGACCAGACTTATCTCTTCCATCATTGCTGACCACCAGATGGGTGAATGAATGAATGAATCAGTTGCTTATTGTACCATCATTCACTATTTTAAAATGTTTTTAAAATTTGCAAGTACCAAATGGTAGAAATTGTCCATGCTATTATATTCATGCTACTTAATCATTTCTCTTATTTAATCCCACTTACTATTGTCACCATTAGTAATTTTAATAAATCAACTAGTCCCTGGTAGTCCCTATGCTTTATGCATTCACTAGACCTCCTGAGGGAGATGATCTTTGCCATCTTTTGACAGAGAGAGACACGAATAGTGAAGTTCTAGTCCGAGGTAGTAGGTGGAGCTGGAATGTAACCACACATTCCGTGTTTAACAATAGGGATTTTCTGCTTTGGATTTCTGGTGTGGAAACGCTGAGCAGAGCGTTTGGTGAGAGAACGTTCACATTTCTTTCTTTCTCTTTCTTCTTTTGATGTCAATGGCACTTTCTTCCTAACCGCATAGACCATTACAGAACTTTGATGATCTAAAGGAAGACAAGAGATTTATGACTTCTTGAGCCTGTCTCCTGCTTCTCTGAGAATGAAATGAAATTCTTTGTACCACACTTCAATATACTTGACATCTTTTTATTATTTTCAGGTCATACACATCTTTCTTCCTATAAAGAGAGTCCTCCTACAAGCGTTCATTCATTACTCTTAAGGTCATGTCAGAGAGAATCATAGACTTATTGTCAACACAGTCAGTGTAAAAATGCAAACCTCTCCCCACCACCACCCGCAAAACCTTCCATATGTTCTTATCGGGAAATCCATGTGCTGATGGGGCTCTGAGGACTGGGAGACAGGAAGACTTTCGGTGCACTTTGCCATCTGCCCAAGCAGATGGAATTGGAACTGAGATCCCTCCCTCTGGCCTCAGATCTGCTGGGTATTATGATCTTAGATGTCATACCTCCTAGAACTACTGCCCACAAAAATGGTACCAATTAAGATGCCGAAACAAACTTAGAAAAGAATACTTTTCTGTGTTATGGCTTCTGTATTTTCTATAGTATGTAATTTATTGCATTTGGAAATTTAAAAAAAAGCTGAGAATATCTACAATTTTCTTTCTTTTGAGTCTGTATCTGGGCTTCCCAAAGGCTGTGATACCAGCAGTAACAGTTTCAAGTAATGTTCCAAGTGATTCAAATCTTTCAGAACTGGAGTCTTGGATTTTGTGGTACTTATTACACCTCTGCCTACATTAGTGCCTCAATTATGTGAGCCAGCTGCACCCTGCATTGCCAGGTTTAACAGAATGAAGCAGATGCTGTTAATATCCAGACTCCCTCACTCCTGACAAAGGTTGGCACCCACCCCCATTCCCATGGTAAGCCCAGCCTAACTCAGAGAGGATGGCCTGCAATTACTAAATTAAATAAAACATTCTACTATCTGATGAATGGCCATTGAAAACTCAGTATATGCCCTTAGGTTTTTCCAAACGTGTCTTTCTATAGAAATAAATACATATACGTGGATATGTCATTTTATTAATGCATTTCCTTATGTGTTCCTGCTACTCATAGGCTCTTGAATTATTGAGAGAATCATTGTAGAGAGATCAGGTCAACTCATTACTGGGCTGCATTGGTTATGCTGCTCACTCTAGCTAATCTCATATTATTTATTTCATAATGGAGCTAATCGTAGCTATGCTATATAACTCCTGTGATGGTTAATACACACAAATTGTTTGCTATATTCTAGGGATGGGGTCAGTGACTCACTGGATGAGTCTGAGGATGCAACCTTAATCTATAAGACTGTGGAAGGCATGTGAACTAAGGTTCGTTTCAAATATTGAGATGGGGACATAAGGATACATAGGGCTCTTAATGCAGTAAGGACTTGGAAAAGTGTTAAGTCAGTGTAGAATGACTGATACCAATTTGCAAGTTTCAGGTCTGAGGCAATGTAGTCGATAACTGGAAACTGACCAAGAAGTTGTGGGTCTTTTCTTTGGTTCCTCCTTCAGGCTCTGGTGTCTGTGCATTTATCTATTCTCATGACATTGTTTGCATTTCAGTACTGGTTTCCCTGCATCCTGTGGGTGATGTCTTTGTATTACTGTGCATGTGGTTTTATAAAGCTACGGGTTCTCTGTCGTGAGCAGGAGTGGGAAGAACATTAGAGACCCACATGCACCTTCTTTAGGATTCTAATTATATACAGTTGACCCTTGAGCAATATGGGGTTGGGTATTGCTTCCCCACATCAACCTCACAGTGAAATATTTATATATAACTTCTACTCCCCTAAAACTTAACCAGTAATACCCTATTATTTATCAGACAGTTGATAATACAATATGAACAGTTGATTAATACATATGTTGTATGTTATATATGTATTATATTCTTACAATAAAGTAAGCTAGGTAAAAGAAAATGTTATTAAGAAAAGAAAGAGAAAATATATTTGCTATTCATTAACTGAAAATGGATCATCATGAAAGTTGATGACCTCATCTTTACACTGAGTAAGTTGAAGAGGAAGAGGGAGAGGAGGATTTGGTTTTGCCATCTCAGAGGTGGCAGAGGCAAATGAGATGGAGAACGTGGAAGAGGAGGCAGGACATTTGTTTAAAAAGAAAAGGAAAGTATAAGTGAACACCTGCTATCCAAAGCAGTGTGGTGCAGGGTCAGCTGTAGATATTTGGGCCTAAGAGTCACCATTATGGTTTAAGCTAGTATGAGTTAAACTGAATTTTGTGTTACTTGGAGAAAGCAATTTCTGAAGCCAGATTCACCTCTGTTTGCAAAGGCTTATTGTGTAGCCTTACCTGATCTCTGTATCTTTTTCTGTCTTGTTCTGCTTTCCTCGTTGAGTGGAAGGCATTATGCAGGCTGCTTCTTCTAAGAACCTGGGTGCAAGAGTTGATGGCACCTACAGCTTTAGCTACTTTGTCAGAATCAAAATACAATAGGAAAAGTGAAGTTCATTATCACCTAGCACTCCTGTGTCATCCCATGGAAAGATTCTGATTAGCCTTGATTGGGAGGTACTCCTGCTAATGGTCATGGAGAGGGTGATTCTGAACTCTTGAGGAACCAGGCCAAGTTGAGCACATAGAATGACACCCAACCCCTCACACAACGTGTTCCCAGAAAACAAGACAGTTGTTCTTGCTGACACACGTGCATTCTAGCTACACAGTCGAGCTCAGTGTCACTCTAGTTAACTTTTCTGTAGCCCCTTGCCCCTAGGAACAATACATAATGCCCATTCTATTTCAGTCAAATATAGGAGATAATTTGCTGAGACCCATCCTCAAAAATAGGAGCTTCCTTCACAATACTCCTCAGGTAGAGGAACAAGTTTTGTTTATTTTCATTTTACTTTGATGCACTCCATCCTTCTACTTGCTTGCTTTTAGAGATTCTGTATTTTTTTTCAATTCTTGCTGCTTTGTTTCTGTAATACTGTAAAATACTTGTTTGGTCTTCATCCCAATTTCCTGGAATACTATTCAGGGAAGAAAATCCTTACAATCTTCCAAGTAATGAGTCTTTTTGTATGCTAATGTGTTGACTGGTAGCAAGCAGCCTCTAGGTGGCTTTAGGAAGAGGCTGGTCACAGGAGAGACTTAGGCATCCCAACCCCACTCCCAGACCTGTAGGGAGTTGAGAAGGTTTGAAGGTAAAGTCCATGGTCAGTGGCCAATGATTTAACCAACGGTACCTATGTAATAAAGCTTCCATAAAACCCTAAGAAACTGGATTCAGAGAACTTCCAGATAGCCAAACCCATGCAGGATCCTGGAGGGGGCGCACTGGGGAGGGCCTCTGCGCCCTTCCCACACACTTGCCCTATGCATCTCTTCATCTGGTGTTCCTTGGTATTGTTTGCGAATCTTTCATAATAAACCAGTAAATATAAGTGTTTTTCTGAATTCTGTGAGCCACTTTAACACATTATCAACCCACGGAAGTGGCCATGGGAATTCTTATTTATTTATTATCATTTATTAATTTATCTGTCAATCTGAAGAACAGATAAAACAACCTGGGACTTGGGATTGGCATTTGAAATTGGGGGCAGAGCCGTGGCACTGAGCCCTCAACCTGTAGGATCTGATATTATCTCTAGGGAATATAGAATAGTGTCAGAATTGAATTGAATAAGGGGACATCCTGCTGGTGTCCACTAAAGAATCTGTAGAATAGACTGCTGTCTTGGTGTGTGGGGAAATAAATCCCTTACACATTTGATCACAGAAGCTTTCTGTCTCATGAGCGTAGAGTAGAGAAAAAGTCTTTTTTTTCCTCTCAAGAGTTTCTCGTTTCCATATTTCTATTTTTATTTTTCCAGCTTTATCAGACAATTAAATAAAATTATATACATTTGAGATGCATGTGGCATTTTTGGTGTATGTGGCCTTTTCAAGAGAGTATTACTACCGTGTTTCTCATTTTTCTGTGCCTTTGATAATATCTCAGTTTCTGCTTATGAACAGAGACTTTCTCTAACATTTTCTGCTTGTTTTTCTTTTCTCATTTTTTTTTTCCATTGAGTTTTGATTTCATGTAGATCATGCAGACATACAAATATGCGTCTCCAAACCACGTCTGTCTTTCACATCCCTAAACTACGTGGCTAATGGCTTTATCTAGACATTCTCATTAGCACATTAAGCTCACATTTTTTGTGTGCAACTAAAAATACATGGATTATGGAATCTTACAAACTTTGGTAAAAGTCCAGCATTCTAAATATAATAACAGAGTGAACTTGCAGAACATAGTGTGTACTGTGAAGTGTGTTTAATAAGGAAATAATAATATATGCTTTTAAGAAATATTTTGAAGATAGGTTATACTATGTGCCAAGTCCTAAGGGGATGGCCCAGCACACAAAGCATTGAAGGAAGTAACCATTACTATCAGAAGCTCAAACTAAGCCAATGGCTTTCTCACTGTTTCAGCATCCACGTGTCTCTCAATCCTAGGAGAGCACCTCAGTGGGTGGTTTTCAATCACACAGCTGTCTGCGGGTCTAAGCAGTGTCAGCTGGATGGTGGCCCACACCTGATTCTTGTTCTTGTCTCAGAGTCCAGGGAGCTGCTTCTGTACAGTAGACTTGTTTATTTTCATGCCATTGTACTTAGAGAATGCAATACCTAGTCATGAGATCTTCCCTCGTTAGTGGTCCAGTATCCGGTGAGTCTGTTAGATGCTCAGTAGAGCTTTGTTAAATTAATAAATGCATTCACAAATGATAGATAGATACAATAGAATCTCCACAGTTGAGATTCCACATTGCCCACCCCCTGAACTTGACCACATTTTTATAGTTCAAGCATGAACCACATGCATGTGTCTGTACAGTGGGCCTACTTCCTTATGTTGACCTCCTGCATACGTTGACCAGTTTCTTACAGTCCCTTGGATGGTCAACTTACAGAGATTTTACTGTATGTGAATATCTGTGTGTCTGTGATTAGATGTAATAAGTTATCATAACCGGATCATTGTCTGACTCACAGAATTAGTCTGTTAGAGGTGGAGAGACATCAGATGTTATTTAGGACATTCTGTAGATAAGGCTGTGCTGGGCTACTCTAGATGTTTTTTCATGAATTTCAAACTTAAACACAGGTAATATTCAAGGGAACTGCTAGATGCCAAGAAAGAAAAAGGTTTGGTTGCCAAAAAGACTATATGGTTAATACATGTCTCGTGTTACCAGTGACTCAGAGGTCTGTAACTTGAACAAAAGCCCACAGCTAGCAAGTGTCAGAGCCAGTATTCAAACCTATGCCTTTATGAATTTATTAAGGGGGAACACCCTGTGTTATAAAAATCTATTATCCTGTGTCATCTGTGTTTTATCCCACCATATCGCAGAGATAGAAATCCATTTTAACATTTCACAGCCTCCGGGGAAGATTTAGTCTATGCAAGAATCCATTCAATGTTGGGGCTGCCATTGGAGTTGGCTTTTTTTGATGTGGTTTTCTGTGTTTGTGCCTGATTATGTTCCAGAAATTCTGAGCACTCTCACTGTCAGATGCCAATCCTCACTCCATCTCACCCACTCTGAGAACAGAAAGTTCTATTTATTTTGAGTCTTTTGCATCCTTATTGCACATACAGGGGCCAGGAGATAAGGCTGCTTTTTAACACATAATAACACAACCACTTTCACTTCTCTTTCTCTTTAAATATGTCACTCTGCCTGAGAAGGGTTTTTCTGTTCCTTTTTGTGTAAATACAAACCCTTGATCAGCACGTCTCAAGAATTTTGGACTTGGAACCTTGTATCATGATCTTTTGCCAGGAAAAATAATCCATGTGTGGTAAAGTGAGATGAGGAGGTGTCCTGGCCCTTTCTGGGGGCCACGGAGAACTTGTTTTAGATGAGCTGCCTGCACCTTGTCAGGCTCCCCGCAGCTTTCTCAGGCAGCACTAAAGAAAATGAACTAATGACGGCTGATGTTTGTGATGGGCAAACTCCCTCCTGCCGCTCGCTCGGAACCAGAATGTAAGTGAAAGCCGTGGGGGCCTGGGCCAATCCTGACAGAAACAGGTTTTTAACAGCATGAATTTATGAATCCAGTCAATGCAAATGAGAGTTTATTATGCTTGGAGTCTAAAAAACGATGCCTCATCTATCAAATTAAGCTGCAGAAAGCCTATTCAGATAATGTTAAATAATAGTTTTTACGCTAAAAGCTAGGCTTTTCTTTCATTGATTCTCTTTATTTGATAGGTTTTTTTTAATGTTCTACTTGAAAGGGACGGTGAAGATTTAGAGAAGGAGAGGATTGCCATTGCCCCCAGCTGCAGCTGGGCTTGACTCACTGCTGTGGCCTTTTCCTGGCCCAGGTCTCACAGCTTTTGAGAGAACCTCTGTCACCTTTAGAATGGGCGTAATTACCAGAACTGCAAGATTGTAGCAAATGAGAGCAGGAAAGGAGAATAGAGGAGAGTAAATAGAGGGGAAACCCTAGGATATAAAACCTGTTTCATTGATTCTCACAGAGTAGTTTCCAGAATTCCTATTCATTTGTAAGTTTTTTTCTTTTTTGAAGTTGGATCACAGGAATTTGCATAATTCTATCTTGCAAGGAACCCTTATTCTAAAGGGTTCTTAAAGTCATGACCCCTATTTAAATCTAACAGTAATACAGCTACAGTGTGAACATCTCTAACTTGAAAATTCAAAATCCAAAATGTTCCAGAATCTGAAATGCTGACAGCATCAACACAATACTACAAATGTAAAACTTCACACCTTATGTCATGTGATGAGAGTTGCAGTCAACACTTTTCTTTGTTACAAAATTATTTAAAATTATATAAAACTACCTTTTTAATACAGCTATATGAGGTATATATATGAGGTCTCCAGACAGTCCCCAGGTTATGAATGAGATAGATACTGTAGGTTTGTTCTAAAGTTGAGTTTGTATGTAAGTTGGAACAGGTACATTTACCTCTTACCTCTCCTTTATCCATAAGTGAGAGTCATACTTTAGCCAGATGCTTATAACACGGGCAGTTACTGTAATAGCCTCCGTTTGTAAGTGTAAGTTGTATGTAGATCAGAGTTTGTAACTCAGGGAAGTGCCTGTATAGGAAACAAATCAGTTTTGTGGTTTGACTTGGGTTCTATCCCTAAGATATCTCACCATGTCTATGCAAATATTCCAAATTCTCAAAAAAAAAAAAAAAAAAAAACAAACCTAAACACTTCTGGTCCCAAGCATTTTGGAAAAGGAATACTCAACATGCAATGTGAACATTTTAACTCCAGCATGAGATTTCTCACTTGGTTACCAATTATCAGTATTAAGATGTCAGTAGGAAATGTGGTGATATCAGAAAGAGAAAAATAAAACCTACACAGTATTTGAAGTCAGCCATACGTGGGATATTTTGGCATGTCTGCCTTTTACTAGCTGTATGATTTTGGCTGGTATTTTATCCCTTCCAAGATTCAGATGCCTCTTCTCTGAAGTTAAAATATCCTCACATATTTGCATGGTGGCTTTGATTAATAAGAGATCAAGCATGTAAAGATTCTAGTACAGAGCTTTGCATGTGGTGGTTCTTTCAGTGATGCTGTTCTTCTCTTTACCTGTGCCCTAAAAGTTAATAATTGCTCATGTTTATTTCTGTATTTTGAAATATAATTGATTTCATTGATTTTCTTCTATTGATTTGGCTCAATGTATTCTTTTTTTTTTTTTGCTATTTGGCCAGGGTCAAGTTCAAACTTGCCACCCTTGGTATATGGGGCCAGTGCCCTACTCACTGAACCACAGGCGCCCCCCAACTCAATGTATTCTTTAGTGCCCTCACTGGGAGATAGATTCTATGTTCCTTATCTTGTGTTTCCCTGAATGGCACACTTGTTTATATTGGCACATTGATATAAAAGTTGTTTTCCTCTCAAACTACTATTTCATGTCTTTATGGAAAAAGTATAAGAAATACGTAGACTAAGACACTCTTTTGTAACCCCTTCTTTTCAAAGTAACATTGTCAATGAAGAGGTGTGGCCTAATAAAGCCTTTTGTGATAAAATCAGCGAATTAATGGATAACTCTAAATCTTGCAAGGATGGTTTCTTTTCATCACAGCAAGCCAGTTTTGCTAATCTAATAGTGCCACACTTTTGATGAAGGTATAAGATGTTACCAGAACAATTAGCTGTCGGGATTTGGGTATAAACAGAAGGATAATTCAGAAATATGCATTCTCCATATAGGCTATGCTAAAGAGCCACTGCAAATGAAAAGAATTAACATATGTTATGGCCCATTTTCATGAAAATGCCCGCTTGCAAATGAGTCTACCTAGTTGGAAATGTGCAGTCATAATGTTCCCCAAAGTACACTAACACCACCCCTTTCCTTGTCAGCATGTTTTACCAGGAGGGCAATCAGGTGTAAGATGATTTTGTGTGTATGCTTGTTTTAATTCTTGCTTTTGTTCTTTGCCTTCCCTTTATTTAGAATTTAGTTTGTTTGGAGGAAGGAGGGAGGAATTACTTTATGAAGCATCCACCTTATGTAAGCTCATTTTAGAAATTTTGTTTAGATTTCTAAAAGTCATAGCTTATAGAAAGTTAGGTAGTTGAGCACTGGAGTTAGAAGGTTTTGTTCTTATGAACTTTGGGTTCCATCAAGGTTTTTTTTTGTTGGAACTATTTAATAAACGTGTGGAAGGACTGCCATGTGGCCTCTTGCTGCACCCTGGGGATTCAGTAGTTGCTGTAATCCCAACCCTGGGCTTTTGGTGCTGCTTTCCCTATAAGAATGTAGGCACATTGATAAATTAAGCATGGGAATGGGAGGTCACCTGAGAGTGAAAGTAATAGAGTGAGGATAGAAATAGCAAATGGGAGGGGAAGCCTGCTGTAGACGAAGTGATCTAAATAGGCCACTTTCAACAGTTAATTGGACCTATGTGATGCCCAGCTGAGGAAATGTTCACATTCTGTTTCTTATTCTTTAAACACCATTGCCCCCAATCTCAATCTTAAAAGCCACAGGATGAACAGATGTGGGAGAGAACAAAATGATGCATGGAGGACAGTGTGCAGCCAGGTCTTGGAATAGACAGAGGGAGAAAGAATGAGGTGTGTGGACTTCAGAGTGTGTAGGGCTGAGCAGACTATCACAGAGAGTTTGGATTTTACTGGTTTTGCACAGAAAAGCAATCAAAAAACCTATCACAGAGGGTTTGGGTTTTACTGATTTTGCACAGAAAAGATTTTAAAAAGAAAGAGAGGAGATCTAATTCATATTAAAAAGAAGAAGAAGAAAAAAAAAAAAAAAACAACCCACCCTCTACAAAGCTGTAGGCAGTACAGAAGGAGGGCGGTGGCCAGTCGGCCATCTGGAAGGCCAGTTCTCAAGCTGGGGAGAGCCCTGATGGTCATCTGTGTAGAGGAGGAGAGGATGCTCCTAGATGTGTTGTGCATCTCAGGGGAGATGCAGCGGAGAGAACAATGGTCTCTCAAGCCCGTAGACTCAGTCAAAAGTTGAGCTGGGACCACAGCCAAGCACAGCAGGTCCTTGAGGAGCAGAGTTTCATTCAAGGTTGCTTCAGGATAAAGTGAATGAGAAAAAAACATCCTCGCTGAGCCAGTGTCCATGTGGAGTTCACATGTTCTCTTCCCCATGAGTTTTCTTCTGGTATTGGAGTTTCTTCTCACATCCCAGAAGTGCATGTGCTAGGTGATTTGGTACGTGTGAATGGTCATGGTCTGAGTGAGTGTGAGTGTCTGTGGGCACACCTGTGAGGAGATGCTGCCCAGCTGGGGCCCTGCTTTGTGCCTCTGAGCTACCAGGAAAGACTCTTGCCAGTCAAATTCCTGAACTGGAATGAGGAGGTGAATCCATATCTTATTTGTTTATATAAACCTTTCTTAAATGTATATATAGTTCACATTTATGTTAACATTTAATACAAGTGTTTTGGCCTTTATTTAAAAGTTGAGTGATGTTTTTGTGCCTCCAGAAATTAATTGGCCTATGGTAAAATGGTTTTGGGTATAAGTCGTTTTGGTATGAGTCATATTTGCCAAGAATCTATGGGAGACATTAAGTGAGACTTACTGTATTTTTGCACCCCTAAGTTTGGGCTCTTCATAAACAGGTGAAGTTTGAAGGACTTTCTAGAGAAAAATGCCCACAGGTTTAATTGTGTTGCCATTGGCTACCTCTTGCTCTGTAGAGATAAGCAAGACAGAAAAGGCTTTGAGCAAGCTTAAAAGTGAGTTTCTAAGCACTCATTTCCATCTGATTTGTTAGAAGACTCTCAAGTAAAGAAAAGAATAACAAAAAAATCAATTAACATCACTGGTATATTTGGTTCCTCGAATATTCAGAAACTGTGGGAGCTTGAGAAAGACTTTAGAAATTGGATAGTGAGGCATTCTCTCTTCCTTTCTCTCCATCTCAGTCTTTATCACAATGGAGAACAGAGTCTCAGTTTAGTGAGTGTTAGAAAGAGAGATTAACACCTCCTGGGCCTGAGGCCCCTTCTCTCTTTCCTAGAGCCTTTGCAGCAGCTAGACAGAATTTAATAACATGGCTTTGTTTTCATTGAATGTATTTTTATGATTACCTTTATTTATGGCAGATTTTCTGTTATAGTGGTGATATAAAGTTTTCTTTTGAAAGTTTTCTTTGATATAAAGTTGACTTTTGTAAAATAGTCAATTTAAAAAGAAAAGTAAAAGTGTTGTAGATGGTCTGGGTGTATGACATTTTAGGTCTATCATGTCAGGTGAATGCGCTGATGGTCAGGCAGACGTGGAGGGGGTTGGAGAAAGGGTGTGCTGGGGGCTGCTTTGTGGTGCTCCTTCCCCTCCAGCACTTAGCACTCCCCTTTTCAATTTCTTCTCTGGGAGAAGAGTCAATTTCTCAAAGTAACGTAGTGAATGCAAGATATAAGATAGACTTGATCTTCAGAATCTAGCCTCATAATGGAGGTGAGAGTGGGGAGAATAGCATTCATTGACATGTTTATCAACAGGTAAATTATGTATTATCTGTACTATGGTATGATGTTAGTCATAAGTTACCAAACCGATGTAAATGTGGTATTGTTCCAAAATATATTTAATGAAAACAAGGTTGAAAATTGCTGCATAATTGTACTTTATTTCTCTCATTTCTATGAAGAAAAGAAAGGAATGCTATATGCCTACCAACATGAATGTGTACAGAGAATGTCTGAAAAAATGCACATAGAGAATTTATCAACTATGGCCTCAGACGGCACTGAGAGGTTGGACGTGGAGAGACACTTTTTATTTGACACAATTTTATATCCTTGTTCCATTTTGCCATGCGATGCCATACTTTCGTTATGAAAGGAAAAGAAAAGAAGAGAAAAGGAAAGAAAAAAAAAAGGGACAACATAGGATCAGTTTTGGAATGAAGGGAGGGAGACATCGGTTTTAAGCCAAAGCTCTAACTCTCACAGTATTAGAACAGAGATGCTTTAGGCCAGCCACCCAACACTAATTGGGTTTGTGGAAGATGAGCTCAGTGCTGTCCTTCAAGGGCAGATCCTTGTGGATCACATGACGGTAACAAGAGCTGCTGAGTGTGGCATAGTTGTAATTTCACACCTCTGCTTGTCCCTCCCACCTCTTCCACGCTGAGCCCCTGCCTACCACACCTTACTCAAGGGTTCAGGGCTAACACCACTCACCTGGAAGCAGGCTTACTTAGGACAGTGGGCCGTTGCACAACAGGGGTTTGAAGTGCTCAGGTCCATTTCTGCCTTGGTCTCCTTCTGTCTCTGCCACCCCTTGGACAGCAAGACCAGCCCCCCTTCCTCCTCCTCCTTGGCTACTCAGTGTGAGGACAATGAGGATAAAGTCTTTCATAATAATATACTTCCACTTAATATATAATAAACATATTTTCTCTTCCTATGATTTTCTTAATAACATTTTATTTTACCTAGCTTACTTTATTGTAAAAAGAGAGAATATAATACAAATAACACAGAATGTATGTGTTAATCAGATATTTAGGTTATAGGTAAGCTTTTCATCAACAGTTGGCTATTAGTAGTTAAGTTTGTTTGGGGTATTAAAAGTTGTATGTACATTTTGAACTGTGAATGAGGGTATTGATGCCTCTAATCCTTGTGTTATTCAAAGGCCAACTATATTTGCATTCATCCCACTTTTCACAAATATTTATGAAACTGGCAACACTTGCTAGACTTTGTTTCAAGCGTGTGAACCTGTAGAAACATGCAGGTTCACAAACATATCTACCTTTTATTTATTTTTTAATGCAAAAAAGTGAACAATCTACATTCTAAGGGGAGATGACTATAAAGTAGGAGATAGGGTCAGAAACAGTGAAGGAATTATATATATATATATATATATATATATATATATATATATATAAAATTTGTTTTATTAAGTCTTTTGTACATAGATCATAAATACATTTATGCCCATTTCAGTGTGTTGATTATTTATACAGATTGGCATGCTTACATCATACTAATCAGCATAGCTTTCATCTCGTTTACTCAATTATAGCATTAGGACGTTTGTGTCCTACACATAATAGAACCAACTTGTACTTGCAATTTGCTCCATAGTTGTGGTCCCCCTACTATCCCTTACTATCCCTCCCACCCCCTGCCCATCCCTCCCTGTCCCCTTCTCTCCTTCGTCGTAGCCTGAAGTTGTGTTTCATTTTTCATATGCAAGCGTGAGTAATTATAAATTGGTTTCACATTAGTGCTGAGTACATTGGATACTTTTTTTCCCATTCCTGAGATACTTTGCTAAGAAGAATATTTTCCAGCTCCATCCATGTAAACATAAAGGAGATAAAGTCTCCATTTTTTTTTTTTACTGCTGCATAATATTCCATGGTATACATATACCACAATTTATTAATCCATTCATGGGTCGATGGGCACTTGGGCTTCTTCCATGACTTGGCAATAATGAATTGAGCTGCAATGAACAGTCTGGTGCAAATATCTTTATTGCCAAATGATTTTTGGTCCTTTGGGTATACACCTAGTAGAGGAATTGCAGGATCAAATGGTAGGTCTACATTTAGATACCTGAGTGTTCTCCAAACTTCCTTCCAGAAGGAACGTACTAGCTTGCATTCCCACCAGCAGTGTAGAAGTGTTCCCTTTTCTCCACATCCATGCCAACATCTGTTGTTTTGGGATTTTGTGATGTGGGTTACTCTTACTGGAGTTAGATGGTATCTCAGAGTAGTTTTGGTTTGCATTTCTCTGATATTAAAGATGATGAGCATTTTTTCATGTGTCTGTAGGCCATGTGCCTGTCTTCTTCAGAGAAGCTTCTGTTCATGTCTCTTGCCCACAATGAAATGGGATCACTTGCTTTTTGCTTAGTAATAAGTTTGATTTCTCTGTGGATTCTCGTTATAAGATCTTTGTCAGTAGCATAACTGGAAAAAATTCTCTCCCATTCTGAGGGCTGTCTATTAGCTTTACTTAGTGTGTTCTTGGCAGTGCAGAAGCTTTTTAATTTGATCAGATCCCAGTAATGTATTTTTGATATTGCTTCAATTGCCCGGAGTGTCTTGCTCATGAAGTATTCTTCCAGGCCAATTTTCTCAAGTGTTTCCCCTGCACTCTCTCTAGGAATATTTATAGTTTCATGTCTTAAGTTTAAGTCCTTTAACCAGTGAGAGTCTATTTTTGTTAGAGGAGAAAGGTCCAGTGGGTCCAGTTTCGGTCATCTACAAGTTGCCAGCCAATTCCTCCAGCACCATTTATTGAATAGGTAATCTTTCTTCCAATTTATATTTTAATAGGCTTATCGAAAATCAAATGACAGTAAGTGTCTGGGTTCACCTCGTTGTCTTCAATTCTGTTCTATACATCTACCTCTCTGTTTTGGTGCCAGTACCATGCTGTTTCGATCACTATTGATTTATAATAAAGTCTGAAGTCTGGAAGTGTGATTCCTCCCAATTTGTTTTTATTTCTGAGTAATGTCTTGGCTATTCAAGGTTTTTTCTGTTTCCATATAAAACAAAGTACTATTTTTTTCCAGGTCTTTAAAATATGACAGAGGTGCTTTAATAGGGACCGCGTTAAATCTGTAAGTTGCTTTAGGTAGTATTGACATTTTAACAATGTAGATTCTTCCCAGCCATAAGCATAGTATATTTTTTCATTTGTTAACATCTTCAGCTATTTCTTTTCTCAGAGTTTCATAGTTCTCTTTATAGAGATCTTTGATGTCCTTAGTTAGATACACTCCCAGATATTTCATCTTCTTTGACACTATTGTAAAGGGAATAGAATCTTTGATTGCTTTTTCCCCTTGACTATTGTTGGTGTATATAAAGGCTTCAGATTTATGAGTGTTAATTTTGTATCCTGAGACGTTACCATATTCCTTGATCACTTCCAGGAGTTTTGCAGTTAGTTCCCTGAGGTTTTCCAGATATATAATCATATCATCTGTGAAGAGTGACAATTTGATCTCCTCTGGTCCTATTTAGATCCCCTTGATTGCCTTTTCTTGCCTTATTGTGGTGGCTAAGAATTCCATTACAATGTTAAAATGCAGTGGAGACATGGGGCATCCTTGCCTGGTTCCTGATCTGAGTGGAAATGTTTTCAATTTTACTCCATTCACTATGATATTGGCTATGGGTTTGCTGTAGGTGACCTCTACCAGTTTAAGAAATGTTCCTTCTATACCTATTTTCTTAAGTGTTCTGATCAAGAAACGATGCTGGATATTGTCAAAAGCTTTTTCTGCATCAATTGAGAGAATCACATGGTCTTTGTTTTTTAATTTATTTATGTGATGTATTATATTTATGTATTGACGTATATTGAACCAGCCTTGGGACCCTGGGATAAAACCCACCTGATCATGGTGTATAATTTGTTTGATGTGTTGTTGGATTCTGTTTGATAGGACCTTATTGAATATTTTTGCATCAATATTCATTAGAGATATTCGTCTATAATTTTCTTTTCTTGTTGGGTCTTTTTCTGGTTTGGGTATCAGGATGATATTTGCTTCATAGAATGAGTTGGGAAGTATTCCTTCTTTTTCTATGTTTTGGAAAAATTAAGTAATATAGGTACTAGTTCCTCTTTGAAGGTTCGGTAGAATTCTGATGTGAAGCCATCTGGTCCCGGGAGACCAGATGGGGAGATTTCTTATAGTTGATGCTATTTCAGAACTTGTTATAGGCTTGTTCAACATTTCCACTACTTTCTGGCTAAGTCTGGGAGGGTGACATGTTTCCAAGTATTGATCTATTTCTTTCAGATTTTCGTACTTCTGAGAATAGAGTTTTATGTAGTATTCATTAAGGATTTGCTGATTTTCTGAAGAGTCCATTGTTATTTGGCCTTTATCATTTCTGATTGATGAAATTAGGGATTTTACTCTTCTACTTCTCGTTAGGTTAGCCAATGGTTTATCTATTTTATTGACCTTTTCAAAAAACCAACTCTTTGGTTGATCTGTTGAATGATTCTTTTCTTTTCAATTTCATTTAGTTCTGCTCTAATTTTAGTTATTTCTTTTCTTCTGCTGGGTTTAGGGTTGGAAAGTCCTTCCTTTCCCAGTTGCTTGAGATGACTCATTAAGTTATTGACTTCCTCTTTTTCTGTTCTCTTGAGGAAGGCTTGCAATGCTATAAATTTTTCTCTTAGGACTGCCTTTGCTGTATCCCAGAGGTTCTGATATTTCATTTCTTCATTATTGTTTTGTTCCAAAAATTTGGCAATTTCCTTCTTGATCTCACCTATGACCCAGCTATCATTTAGCATGAAGTTATTTAGTTCCCATGTTTTTGTATGCGTGTGGAGATTCCTGTTGTTACTGAGTTCAACTTTTATTCTGTGGTGGTCTGAGAAAATACAAGGAATGATTTCTACTCTTTTAAATTTGCTGAGGTTAGACTTGTGACCTAATATGTGATCAGTTTTGGAGGATGATCCATGGGCTGATGAGAAGAATGTGTATTCGATTTTGTTAGGATGAAATGTTCTATAGATGTCTATTAGATGCAAATGTTGAATGGTAAAGTTTATTTCTAAAATTTCTTTGCTGAGCTTCTTTTTTGAGGATCTATCCAACACTGCCAGAGGAGTGTTAAAGTCTCCAACAATTATGGTGCTGGGGGAAATCAAATTGCTCATGTCAGTTAGAGTTTATGTTATAAATTGAAGCGCATTCTGATTGGGTGCATAGATGTTGACAATTGAAATCTCATCATGTTGAGTGTTGCCCTTAACAAATAAGAAGTGACCATCATTGTCTTTTATTACTTTGATTGGTTTAAAGCCTATTGCATCTGTGAATAAAATTGCAACACCTGCTTTTTTCTGATTTCCATTTGCCCAAATTATAGATGACCATCCCTTCACCCTGTGTCTATTTTTATCTTTTAATTTAAGGTGTGATTCTTGAATGCAACAGATGTCTGGCCTGATTTTTGTATCCAGTCAGCCACCCTGTGTCTCTTTAGAGGGCAATTCAAGCCATTCACATTAATTGAGAGTAATGATAAACCCGACAGAGTTTTGGGCATCGAGTTTTTTTAAAGTCCAGTGGACATTTTTAATTCTTTCACCACTATGGAAGTTAGAATTCGATCAAAACTTTCTGAGTGATTTTACTTTAGTGGTGGAGGATTGTGTTGTTCATTATGGAGGATAGGTCTGAGAATTTCCTGAAGATCTGGTTTAGTTATGGCAAATTTCTTCAACATGTGAATGTCATTAAAGTATTTAATTTCTCCATCATAGATGAAACTCAGTTTATCTGGATACAGAATCCTGGGTTGAAAGTTATTTTGTTTAAGGAGATTAAAGGTTGATGACCACCCTCTTCTAGCTTGAAAGGTTTCAGTGGAGAGATCTGCAGTCATTTCAATGCTCTTCCCCTTGTATGTAATGGTTTTCTTACTTCTTACAGTCTTTATAATTTCCTCCTTCATATTAACTTTAGTGAAATCTATGAGAATATTAACTTTAGTGAAGTCTCTGAGAATTTTTATTGGGGTTCAGTCATGCCAGTGTGCTGAAACTGTTTGCTATCTGAAGTTCTGAATTTCTGGGCATGTCTGGAAAATTCTTTTTAATTATTTCATGAAGCAAAGTCTGTATTCTTTGCATCAAGCTCATCACTTTCAGGTATTCCTATAAAGCAAATATTAGACCTCTTCGAAATATTCCAGAGCTCTCTGAGAGAATGATCCATTTTTGTTCTCTGCCGGGAGCCGAAAACCTAAGAATTAGCTTATCAGGAATATTCATAGCCGGTTTAACAGGAACAGTCACAGCTGGAAAGCATTTAAGGGCAAGTAGGGCATTGTTACCCTTGGCTCCAGGAACTTGGTTCCAGACACTAAAAACATCACACCTGTTATCAGGAAACCCCCACCCTAAACTCACCCGCAGGCCTATTCTCCTCTGCCTGTATTTATATGGCTGTTGAAAAATAAAGTTTTGGGGAGTTCGATCAGAATCCTGTCTTGCTCCCGGTTTTTTGTGTCTCTTGTTCCCTTTATTCCACTCTCTCAGTTCCATATCCTAGGTCCCTGCTGAACTAGTCCCACCAGCCGGGGCAACTGGCGCCCAGACGTGGGGACATTTGGATTTGGAGTCCGAGGGAGCGTTCCTTCAGAAAGGCCGGCCGGCACCTTGGATCGCCGCTTGAAGGGAAGAGCAAGACTTATCTGCACTGTGATCACCACTTTCATGATGAAATGAGTGAAGATTCGCATTGTGATCTCCACAGAGTTACCCATCTGTGAGCCAGATCCGAGTTGGTAAGTGAGGCAACGCAATCATGGGACAAGCATTGAATAAACATGATTTATTCTTACAGGGGCTTAAAGAGTCCCTCAAGACACGAGGAATTTGGGTAAAGAAAAAGGATCTTAAGAGATTTTTTGAATTTGTTGGTGATGTATGCCCATGGTTCCCCCTTGAAGGAACTATTGATGAGAGA
>CAUYPK010074820.1:0-36245 GCA_963574355.1 Loris lydekkerianus
TTATGTGTTTAATATATTATTGTTAAAATTATATGCTTTTGTGTGAGTGTCTGTTTTGGCAGGTCACTGCGTGGTGTGGCTCTCTGACTCTCACAGTTTAAAATTTTGGCTCTTTGTGTCGAACTTGTTCGCCACCCCTGACTTATTCTTTTCTTGCTAATACGTTTGAGTTCTCAGTAGATGCTGGTTATTAAACCTTTGTAGGAGACATAACCTGCATATATCTTCTCCCATTCTGAGGGCTGTCTGCTTGCTTTACTTACTGTGTTCCTGGCTGTGCAGAAGCTTTTTAGTTTGATCAGATCCCAGTAATATATTTTTGGTGTTGCATCAATTGCCCGGGGGGGGGGGGAGGGGAGGGGTCTTCCTCATAAAATATTCTCCCAGGCCAATTTCTTCAAGTGTTTTCCCTACACTTTCTTCTAGTATTTTTATAGTTTCAAGTATTAAGTTTAAATCTTTAATCCAGTGAGAGTTTATCTTAGTTAAACAAAGTGAATGGTGTGGGTCCAGTTTCAGTCTTCCCCACTGAATGTTTTTAATTGGCTTATGGAAGATCAAATAATGGTAAGTAGCTGTGTTGTTCATCTCTTGGTTCTCTATTCTGATCCATATATCTACCTCTCTGTTTTTGTGCCAGTACCATGCTGTTTTGATCACTATTGATTTATAGTATAATCTGAGGTCTGGTAGCGTGATTCCTCCTGCTTTGTTTTTCTTTCTGAGTAATGTCTTACTATTTGATGTTTTTTTCTGATTCCATATAAAATGAAGCATTACTTTTTGGAGGTCTTTAAAGTATGACAGTGGTGCTTTAATAGGAATTTCATTATAATTGTATATTGCTTTGGGTAGTATAGACATTTTAACAATGTTAATTCTTCCCAGCCATGAGCATGGTATGTTTTTCCACTTGTTAACACCTTCAGCTATTTCTTTTCATAGAGTTTCATAGTTCTCTTTATAGAGATCTATCACATCCTTTGTTAGGTAAACTCAAAAATATTTCATCTTCTTTGACACTACTGTAAAAGGAATAGAGTCATTGACTGCTTTTTCAGGTTGACTATTGTTGGTATATATAAAGGCTACAAATTTGTGAGTATTGATTTTGTAGCCTGAGACACTGCTGTATTCCTTGATGACTTCTAAGAGTTCTGTAGTTGAATCCCTGTAGCTTTCCAGATATACAATCATATAATCTGTGAAGAGTGAAAGTTTGATTTCTTCTGACCCTGTATGGATACACTTGATTGCCTCTAATTGCTATGGCTAAGACTTCCATTACAATGTTAAAACGCAGTAGAGATAGTGGGCAACCTTGCCTGGTTCCTGATCTGTGTGAAAATGATTTCAATTTAACTCATTTCAATATGATATTGGCTGTGGGTTTGCTGGAGATGGCTTCTATCAGTTTAAGAAATGTCCCTTCTATACCAATTTTCTTAAGTGTTCTGATCATGAAAGGATGCTGGATATTATCACAAGTTTTTTCTTGTTTTTTTTTTTTTTTTATTTCTTCAATTGAGAGCCTCATATGGTGTTTGTTTTTTATTTTATTTGTGTGATGAATTTATAGATTTATGTGTATTGAACCAGCCTTGAGACCCTGGGTTAAAACCCACTTGGTCATGGTGTATAATTTGTTTGATGTGTTGCTGGATTTTGTTTGCTATGATCTTGTTGAATATTTTTGCATCAGTATTCATTAGTGATATTGGTGTATACTTTTCTTGCTTGGTCTTTTCATGGTTTGGGGATCAAGGTGATGTTTGCTTCATAGAATGTGTTGGGTAGTATTCCTAATTTTTCTATATTTTTGAAAAGGTTAAGTAATATAGGTACTAGTTCCTCTTTAGGTTTGGTAGAATTCTGATGTGAAGCTTTCTTGTCCTGGCCTTTTCTTTTGGGGGAGATTTTGTATAGTTGATGTTATTTCAGAGCTTGATATAAGCCTGTTCAATATTTCCACTTCATTCCAGCTAAGTCTAGGAAGGTGGCATGCTTCCAAGTATTGGCCAATTTCCTTGAGATTTTCATATTTCTGAGAATAATGTTTCTTGTAATATTAAGGATTTTTTGAATTTCTGAGGAGTCTGTTATTTCATTTTTGTCATTTCTGATTGATGAAATTAGAGATTTTACTCTTTTATTCCTGGTTAGGTTAGACAAAGTTTTATCTATTTTATTGACCTTTTCAAAAAAACAACTTTTTGGTTTATTGTTCTTTTGTATAATTCTTTTGTTTTCAATTTCATTTAATTCTGCTCTAATTTTGGTTTTCTTTTCTTCTGCTGGATTTGGGATTGGAATGTTCTTCCTTTTCCAGTTGTTTGAGATGTCTCATTAAGTTGTTAACATCCTCTCTTTCCATTCTCTAGAGGAAGGCTTGTAATGCTATTTAGGACTGCTTTTGGGGTATCTCAGAGGTTCTGGTAATTTGTGTCTTTCTTATTGTATTGTTCCAAAAATTTGGTAATTTCCTTTTTAATCTCATCTATAACCCAGCTATTGTTCAGCATAAGGTTATTTAGTTTTCCATGATTTTGTGTGAGTATACATATTCCTGTTGTTACTGAGTTCAACCTTTATTCCATGATGGTCCGAGAAGATGCAAGGAATAATTTCTGTTCTTTTAAATTTGTTGTGATTAGACTTGTGACCTAAATTGTGATGAATTTTGGAGGATGTTCCATGGGCTGATGAGAAGAATGTGTATTCAGTTTTGTTAGGATGGAACGTTCTGTAGATGTCTGTTAAATCCAAATGTTGAATGGTTATGTTTAAGTCTAAAATTTTGTTGCTTAGTTTCTCATTAGAAGATCTATCCAACACTGCCATAGGGGTATTAAAATCTCCGACTATTTTAGTGCTGGATGAAATAAAGTTGCTCATGTCTGTTAGACTCTGTCTCATAAATTGAGAAGCATTCTGGTTGGGTACATAAATGTTAATAATTGAAATCTCATCATGTTGAGTGTTACCCTTAACAAATATGAAGTGAACATCCTTATCTTTCCTTACTTTGTTGGTATAAAGCCTATTGTATCTGCAAATAGAATTGTAACACCTGCTTTTTTCTGATTATCATTTGCCTGAATTATAGATGACCATCCCTTCATCCTGAGTCTATATTTATGTTTTAAGTAAGATGAGATACTTGTATGCAGCAGATATATGGCCTGAGTTTTTGTATTTAGTCAGCCAACCTGTGTCTCTTTAGAGGACATTTTAAGCCATTCACATTAATTGAGAATATTGATAAGCCTGGTAGTATTTTGGGTATCGAGTTTTTGAAAGTCAAAAAACTGTAGAAGTTGAAATTTGATCAAAAGTTTCTGAGTGAGTTTACTTTTGTGGTAGAGGATTATGCTAGTCATTATGGAGGATATGTCTGAGAATATCCTGGAGAGCTGGTTTAGTTATGGCAAATTGCTTCAACATTTGAATGTCATTAAAGTATTTAATTTCATAAATGAAATTCAGTTTAGCTTGATACAGGCTCCTGGGTTGAAAGTTATTTTGTTTTAGGAGGTTAAAGGTCAATGACCACCCTGTTCTAGCTTGAAAAATTTCAGCAGAGAGATCGGCAGTCTTTCTAATATTCTTCCCCTTGTAGGTTATGTTTTTTTTTTTACATCAGGTTGCTTGCAGAATTTTCTCTATCATATTAACTTTGGAGAAGTTAATTATAATGAGTCTGGGAGATGCTTTATTTGGGTTGAGTTGTGCTGGGGTTCTGAAACTGTCTGGTATCTGAATTTCAGAATCTCTTGCGATGTTGTGAAATTCTCCACATTTATCTCTTGGAGTAGAGCATCTGGGCCTTTTGAAGCAACCTCGTTGCCTTCAGGAATTTCTATAAGGCGAATATTAGTTTTTTTCAAATTGTCCTGGAGTCTACTGTATTTCTCAGATCTTTGAGGGCTGCAAGTTCTTGCCTCAATGTGTCAAAATCTTTGGTAATTTTGTCTTTGAATGCATTAAATTTTTGAGACAACTTTTGAAATGCTCCTTGAATTTCTAATTCCAACTTTACCTCCATTCTTTTAATCTTATTTGCAATCCAAATTCTGAATTCGATTTCTGACATTTCAGCCATTTGTTTATGAATGGGATGTTCTGGTGTGTCTGCCTTGCTCCCTTGGGAGTTGATCTACTCTGATTATTCATGTTGCCAGAGCATTTCTCCTCATTCCACCCCATGATTATTTTTCACCATTTGGTTAGATGAGCAGATACCATTTTGCAAAGGACCCGTACAGTATGATCGCCTGAGACATTGGGGATCTGCTTGGTTTGTAGGGCTAAGTGGCTCTGTCTTGTTTTCAGCTGGTCTCTGTTTAATCCTAGTGAATCAGTAACTCTGGGTTGAAGTTTCAGCTGTCGAGAAATACAAGCAAATAAGACACCCCGCTCCCCTTGGGCAACAACTGGAAAAGGAAAACCAAACCTTCCCACAACAACACAACCAGGGTGCCACCTTGGATGGTGCTCGAGTGATTGGCCCAGTTCAAGAGGTCCAAATCAATTGTCCCAGTCAGCACCCAGGCTCAAATGGGAGAGTTCTAAAGGTCTCTGGCAACTAGATATCAGGGGTCTCCCGGCAGCTCAAGTATGACTTGATCTGGTGCTCTGTGGAGTCAAAAGGGCCCACCCAGCAAATGAATTAGTCCAGGAAGGTTGTTACCTCCTTCCCCACCTTGCATGCCTGTCACGCCCTGTAATGGGACTCTGCAGTGCTGTGACCAGGTTCCCTCTAATAAGCAGATGCACCAGGGGTTTGTGCCAGTCTGAGTCACTGGGAGATCTATGTCACCTTGGCCAGGTCACCACACTCTGCCACCAGCCAGCAGGGGGAGCTGAAGCCTGACTACTTCAGGTGCTTAATAGAGGCTGGGGAGTTTCACTCAGTTCCAGCCCTGCCCCTAATTGATGTTGCTGCCACTTATATTCTTACACAATTTGCATTTCTGTCCCAGCTGTATTCCCTCACAGCCCAGGTGCTGTTTGAGTTCACAGAAACTGCGACTTAGCCCAGCCCTGGGCTGCTGCTGCTGCGCCAATTCTTATGGAGCTGGAGTCTCTGTCTCTGCTGTACTCTGTGTTGGGGCAGGTGTGGTTAGAGTTCACAAAAGGCTCTCAGTTCCTGCCCTCCTGGGCTGATGCTGCTGCCACGCCTGCTTTTGTGTACCAGTTATTCTCCCATGGGGGCCCATTGCATCTTGTGCTCACAAAAGCAGCAATTCTGACTCAGCCCTGCTCTGGGAGTAGGCCACCTCTGCCCATGCGCAGATTTTACTCTCCATCCCTGCTGCACTCCACCCTGGCAGGTACTGCCTCAGGCATACCCTTTGCTCACAGGGTCTGAGTTTCCATCCCAGATCTGTTCCTCCTGTGGCCGCCACTTGAGCAGAAGCCTGGCTCCCTCTGCTTGCTAAGAGAGGTGGGAAGTGTTTCTCCTACATATCACCAGGGGTGTGAGCCCTATTGTTCCTGCCACTGCTGCTGCTGTGTTGTGCCAGGCCTTGGGGCACTGTGTCTCCCTCTCCCATATGGCTCCCGTGCTCCACAGTCCCTGCTTTACACCCTTGCCTCCAATTCAGCACAGACTTGTAACAGCCCATGCCCTGTCCACACCTCTTGAGAAAATTCTCAAGAATCTGTACTCTATGGAGGACAGACTTCCAGACCACAGGTGAGAGTAGAGGGGAGTGCTAGGAGTTCAGAATTGTGGGTACGGTATATGTTCAATTTATGCCTGGCAGGTGAGTGCCATGGAACACTAGTGGGTCCTCTCTGGGGAAGGAGTTGTTTTTTAGAGGGTTTCTCCCATGGGATAAAATAGGAGGAGATCTGAATTCGGTTTGCTTGTTTGTAGAAAGTATACTTTGAGCCGTTCTCATGAGGGAGGAGACTCTCATTTACTTGGTGATGGAGTTTGTACCTATTGTTTGTTTCCTTGGGGTTGCAGCTTGCCTCAGCAGGCATGATGTGCACTCTTTACTCTCCTCTCTTGGCTCAGCTCCACACCATCAGCTTACTTGCTAAACTTCTGTCCTTTAACTCTCCTTCTGGACGAGAGTCTCTGTGTAAAGCTGGCTCCAGTTGGCCATCTTGCCTCCTCCCCCCTATTTTTCTGTTTTTAACAAGCCTCTTTTCATATCCTTTTATATTATGGAACAAGTAGATGAGGAAAAGATGGGATGATGGGGAGGGAGGGAGACAGGGAATGGTCAGACACCCTTGGGCAGCCTCAGGAGGCCCCTCAGGGAAGAAGTCAGTGTCTTCCACATTCCAGGTTGACCTGTACCAGCTCCAGACAGGGTGAAACAATTTTTATGATTTGTCTTCAGATCCTTTTCTCCTTTCGGCTTCAGGGTGACCTGTGCTTGTCAGATTCTGTGAGGCAGTTGTTACTGTGGTGTGAGGTAACAGCTGCACAATGCTAATGAGAAAGCAGAATGGTTGTCCAAGGTGGCCTTGGTGGCTGCTGGGCGCCAGCATGTTTATTGGTCCTGACACATTGCTCAGGAGGCCACGCTTTCCATGCCAAGTGATGCCTTTCATTTTATTTCTTTTTTTAAAAAAATGAGAACTATGAATACTCATCTCTCCAAAAGTTGCTGATGAGTACTGAGATGCTGGGGTCTCCACGTATATGTGCAGTTTGCTGTCTGTAATAGAAGTTGCCAGGGGTTTGGTATGGCCACTCAATGTTATTTCTATAATTATTAATTGAATAGTTGATAAACCAATTGCATGCATTCATTAGTTCATAGCATTATTATTCTTGAATACCATTGAAACCACCCAACCTGAGGAACTGGACTGAGAAGTAACTCACATCTGAGTTGAGTTCTTCTCTTCTTCCATCTCCTGCCTCTGTCTCCTGTCCCTGTAACCACTGTTCAAAACTGTATTTTTCACTTTCTTTTTCAGCTACTTGACCTTGCTGCTTACTGTTCTGATATGAATTTGGAGTGACATAAACATTCAGATGTTGAAACGTAATCTCCACTATGTTAGTTTTAAGAGGTTGTGAGGCCATTGGGAGGTGATTAAGGGAAGGGGAAGCTTGAGTCTGGGGCCTTAGACCATTCAGCCATTCTGACACTGGGGAGATGATTGAATCATGAAAGAGGAACCCTCAGGAATGGGATTAGTGCCCTTATGCAAGAGACCCCTGGGAGCTTGTTCCTCTTTCCCCTCTACCACATGAGGACACAGCTATAAGGTGCTGTGTGTGAAGCAGACAGCAAGCCTTCTTTACCAGATGCCAAATCTGCAGTTGCCTTGACCTTGTACTTTCTAGCCTCAAGAACCGTGAACTATAAATTTATGAGGTATTTTGTTTTAGCTGCCTGACCAGATGAAGGTACTGTCCCTGGACTTCGTACCCAGATAGGCATCAGACTCTGGCTGCCAGCCTCTCTAGGCCCAGTTTACTCATGTGGGTAAATGGGTAGGGTAGTTATACTCCTAAGAACCTACATGTGAGATAAGCAATGTCTTAAGAGGATATGTTAGCCAGGATCTTTTTTTATCATTCTTAATTCTGTAAGTCCATGGTCTCCTTTTATAACAATTATTTTATAATGCTCTTTACCATCCTGCATGTGAGTCACTGATAATGTAACCTTGCAGTATACATGCTTTTAAAAATACTGCAATCTCCTAACTGTAATATAAAAGAGAAATAAAAGGAAAGGAAGATATATAGTCAAATAGGTATTTCATTATCTAAATGCACGGACCCAACCACATTAAGACAAAATGAAGTACTCGGATCCTTGTACTTTTTGGTAAAATCACTTATAAATTTAATAGCCCCCAATACAGGCCTCATTTGGTGACTCATATTCCAGGACTGGCTTTGTCATCAGTAATTATGATTTTATGGTCAATAACTTGTGGTAAAGTTCAGAAGAAAATAAAGTGTGTTCTCTTAGTTCATGGTGCATGATAGTTACATTCTGGGAATACAGGTATTTAAAATATGTTTAAAACTATCCAAAGAATAGTTGGTCCCCAAAGTGCTCCTGGCCAATGAGTCTTAATTTGCACAGCAGGTCAGAAAGCCCTGGGATGCTCATTTATAATGTAGATTTCTGAATCCTGCTGCCCTCGGGATTTAGCAGGTGTCAGACAGGGCTCAGAACCTGCATTTTTAATGAGCTTCCCATGTCCTCCCACTGTGTTTAGTGGGCCTGGGACAAACTTTGAGGAGCACTAGTTGAAACTGTTAGACTTTTTTTTTTTTTTTTTTTGTTTGTTTGTTTGTTTTTGAGTGCTGTCAGGCATGTTCTAGGGATAGAGTACACCCAGGGCTTGCTTATGTTATTGTTTGGTAATAACAATTGATTTGCTGTTTAAGCTAAGGCAGGAAGAATGATTAGACTTTTGGTGATATCTGATCATGTCTAGCACCACTGATTTTTACATTAAAAAAATACATTTTCCAAAAGTTCAGGTTATGTGACATTTTGAAACTCTAGCTCCTCTGCAGGGTTGTTTTTTTTTTTAAATAAATTATAGCTGTGTACATTAATGCGATCATGGGGCACCATACATTGGTTTTATAGACCATTTGACATATTTTCATCACACTGGTTAACATAGCCTTCCTGGCATTTTCTTAGTTATTGTGTTAAGACATTTATATTCTACATTTACTAAGTTTCACATGTACCTTTGTAAAATGCACTATAGGTGTAATCCCACCAATCACCCTCCCTCCACCCAGCCTCCCTTCCCTCTCCCACTTCCCCATATTCTTAGGTTATAACCGGGTTATAACTTTCATATGAAAGCCATAAATTAGTTTCATAGTAGGGCTGAGTACATTGGATACTTTTTCTTCAATTCTTCAGATACTTTACTATGAAGAATATGTTCCAACTCCATCCATGTAAACATGAAAGAGGTAAGGTCTCCATCTTTCTTTAAGGCTGCATAATATTCCATGGTGTACATATACCACAATTTATTAATCCATTTGTGGATCAATGGGCACTTGGGCTTTTCCCATGAAAAGCAATTATGAATTGGGCTGCAATAAACGTTCTGGTACAAATATTGTTGTTATAATGTGATTTTTGGTCTTCTGGGTATGTATCTAGTAGAGGAATTATAGGATTGAATGGCAGATCTATTTTTAGATCTCTAGGTGTTCTCCAAACATCTTTCCAAAAGGAATGTATTAATTTGCATTCCCACCACCAGTGTAGAAGTGTTCCCTTTTCTCCACATCCACGCCAACATCTCTGGTCTTGGGATTTTGTGATATAGGCTAATCTTACTGGAGTTAGATGATATCTCAAAGTAGTTTTGATTTGCATTTCTCTGATGATTAAGGATGATAAGCATTTTTTTCATAGGTCTGTGCACCGTGTGCCTGACTTTACCTCTTTCATGTTTACATGGATAGAGCTGGAACATATTCTTCTTAGTAAAGTATCTCAAGAATGGAAGAAAAAGTACCCAATGTACTCAGCCCTCCTATGAAACTAATTTATGGCTTTCATATGAAAGCTATAACCCAGTTATAACCTAAGAATATGGAGAAGGGGGAAAGGGATGGGAGGGAGGGGGGAGGATGGGCAGAGGGAGGGTGATTGGTGGGATTACACCTGTGGTGCATCTTACAAGGGTACATGTGAAACTTAGTAAATGAAAAATATAAATGTCTTAACAAAATAACTAAGAAAATGCCAGGAAGGCTATGTTAACCAGTGTGATGAAAATATGTCAAATGGTATATAAAACCAGTATATGGTGCCCCATGATCGCATTAATATACAGTTATGATTTAATTAAAAAATTCTTATGGGACAAACAGGGAGAAAGTTTTAATAAATTCTTATTAAAGAGCACTTGCTACTATTCAGTGGGCATAAATACCCTCAAATTCTGGGCCAATTATGAAAAGTTCCCTTTCATATCTCCTTCTGAGAGATTCCTATTTAACACATATATTTGAGAGGATGTGATATGCCAAGCTGTTGTTAGCACAACAGCATATTAATTATAGGGAATAAAATCCTGGCCTTACAATGCTTATATCATCAGTACTCCAATCTTATTCCTTCTAGTCCTTGATCATACAGGCAAACCATTAGCTATTGACCAAAAATCAATTTAGATCTCTATCTCTGGCCATTATCTCCTTTCAGATGCCACTCAACTTCATGTCCACTAGGGGATTTCTCTTCTTTCCCACATGCATAAATTGACTAATTAGCTCCTGAATAAGAACCCAGTGCTGCTGTGAACAGAAGGTGGGTCTCTGGTTCCTAAGAGAGAAGTGGCAGTATCATCTATTTTTGCCACTGATTGCAAGGGAATCATGAAAGAATGTGTGAGGAGATTAGCACATATGCATCAGCAGTCACAAACATACGCACACCAATGGCCATTCCATACTGATGATCGTTTTGGCACTCAGCTTTTATGTGTGAAGTGCTGCGGTGGAAAGGACACTAAACTGAATCAGAGCCTTACCTTATGGTTACAATTTTACCATAGACTTGCTAAAAAATATACTAAACACTGATTCTGTGTTTCTTCTCCTATAAAGACTATATAACATTTGACCTATTTCTTAGGATCATGGTGGGGTTATGAAAATGAAACATGAAATGTTAAATAATATATGATAATGCATATATAATGTTACATAATATATGAAAATGCATATATACAACTTATAAAAAAGATGTTTATCAAAACATTAATGCCTAAAAATATAATAATGGGGAATAATTTAATAAATATAAGTTCTCAAAGGACATTTAACAACTTGGGAATTTTTCCTTAAGTAATGTTACATGAAAATCTACCTAATAAAATGTTACATGAAAATCTACCTAATAAAATTGAATTATGAACCAATGTTCATAAGGAACATTATAAAAGTTAAGAAGGAAAGTTATAAATTTTAACAATGGTTTTTGAAGAAGTTCCAGATTGAAGAATTATGGGTGATGCTTGTTTCATTCTTATTTTTCCAAATAGATACATTGGTAGCACATTGAATTTTATAGTCAAAGAAAAGTCATTTTAAATAACATTTTAGTGCAGTTTGGTCCTTTGGTAGAAATAACAGATTTATGAATACACTGTGAAAGTTTCACTAAAACTTGAGAAAAACTACATTGAGCTCATTTTTCTCCACATTTAGAGAGTAGACGATCTTAATGATTAACTGCAGAGGATAGAATTGAGTAATATAATCAAGCTTTCTCCCCCTCCTTTCATTCTATAGTGTTCCAGATTGGTATTATTGTGTTTATATTTCACAGATGAGAAAATTGAGACAGAGAAATTAAATAACTAATCTAGATCTGAATCAAGACCACACAGCTGGTAAGTTGCATATGTGGAATTTGAACTGAGGGGATGTGGTACTTTAGTCTGAGCATTTCATTGCTGAATAGTGTAGGGCAGGTGGCCTTTATTCCTGTCTCCAATCTCTATTTATCGAGTGTTTCTTATCTCTAATAAATAAGACACAGTCACTGCCCTGTAAGAATTTTAATTATAAGCAGATAAACATAAGCAGGTAACCTTAAAATATAGTAGGATAAATTACTATAGGATGAATGGGGTCACAGGGGAGTTGAGAAGATGCTACTTTTCCAATGCAGAGAGAGAAGGCATTAGGGAAGGCTAAACAGAGGAGGTGACATTTGATCTGGGTATTGGAGGGGGGAAAAAGGAAGCTGTGCAGGCAGAGAAGCAGAAAGCTGGCTGGGTAAATTGCTCTATTCACCCTTCTAGGAAATGGCCTGTGTCTGAGCTTGGTATAGGTTGTTTCAAAAGTTTTGTCCGTTTTAACGTCATGTGTTTTTGTAGCTCCATATCTCAGTAAATATTTATTCTACTGTGTCGTGGTATATACTGACCGATGGAGAATTTTGTACTCTATATATTGATGCTGTTTATTTTTTTCTACTTTTAATTTTTTTTATTCTTTTCAGCCTATTATTATATGATATCATTAAGCGATTTTTGGCCAATTTTTCTCTATGAATTCAAATTGAACCAAAGTGCTGCCAAAACAGATCGAAAAAATTAACCAGGCATTTGGCAATGATAGTGTTAATGAACGCACTGTTCGACATTGGTTTGCAAAATTTCGTTCCCGAAATTTTAGCCTCGAAGATGAGCCCCGAAGTGGTCGATCTAGAGTAATCCAGGACGAGGATTTGAGGACCCTGGTGGAGACTGACCAATCACAAATGGTGTGTGGGATGGCGGAAGAACTGGGTGTCAGCTCCCATGTGGTTTTTGATGGTTTAAAACGTATTGGAAAGGTCAAAAAGCTCGAAAAGTGGGTGCCCCACAATTTAAACTATCGGCAGAAACTGTCACGTTTCGAGGTTTGTTCTTCATTGCTTTTGCGCAACCAAAACGATCCTTTTTTGGATTGGATCATCACGTGTGATGAAAAGTGGATTCTCTATGACAATATGAAACATTCAGGATAGTGGTTAGACACTGATGAGCCACCCAGGCACTTCCCAAAGGTGAAACCCCACCAAAAAAGGTCATGGTTACTGTATGGTGGTCAGCGGCTGGTGTGATTCACTATAACTTTCTGCAATCAGGCCAAACCATCACAGCAGAGTCCTATTGTGAGGAAATCGACAAAATGTACCAAAAATTACGTCAGCAGCAGCCAGCACTGGTCAACAGAAGAGGTCCAATCCTGCTCCACAACAACGCCCGGCCACACATCTCACAAATCACTGTCGGAAAATTAAAGGAATTGAGCATCGAAGTTCTGCCCCACCCACCATACTCCCCAGACCTCTCACCAACCGACTACCATCTTTTCAAGCACTTTGATAACTTTCTCAGCGGTAGAACCTTTGCCAATCAGGAAGCAAAAACGGCCTTCGTTGACTTCATCGAATCCCGAGCACCCAATTTTTATGCCAACGGAATTAATCAACTTGTGTTAGGTTGGCAAAAGTGCACTGATTCAAATGGCACTTATTTCAATTCAATTGAATAAATATTCACTGAGATATTACAGTTAAGTAGACTCATAAAAACGGACAAAACTTTTGAAATGACCTAATATTTTCTGTATGGTATAAGGTGCCATCCTATGTGAGCGAGCACTCAGATAACTTTCACGTTTGCAGGCATAGAAGAGGTGGCAACAAAGAGATTTCTGGGAGTAGAACAGGGTAATCTTACATATTCCCTACTATGGTCAAGAGATGCTAATTTGATACAGGAGTTGTTTCTTCTTCCTGGATCATCCGGTTCCTATAAGAGCCCATAAAAAAAGCTGTGCCAGTTTGTGAAATCCCTCAAATGTTTTGGATTTGTAACATTGAACTAAAGTGAAGCCCGCCCTTTTCTCTTGGGAAAACATAATTTTCTATTTAGTCTGTTTAAAAGGAGTAAGAAGAAGGTTTTACGAAAGCAAATGTTTCCAAACATTAAAAAATAATAAATGCAGCACAATTCTGATGAACCAAAAACAAAGACAACCTCGAAAGATGTAGACTATAATTTCTTAAACTACAGATTGATTTAACATGCTGAGGTAGGTCATTTAGCACAATTTGCTTGGGGTTTTATTGAATTTATGTTTAAAACTGAAGCCTTTCTCAGAGTCAACACGTAGGGTAGATATGCCTGTCCAGATTTTCATTGAAGCCACAGAAAATAGGAATTACTTTCTACCCTTACTGATAACCTGTTGAGAATGTGATAGTCCGCACTTACAGTCACTAGAGTAAGACACAGACGTATGCTTGTGGGGTCTACCAAGGTCTGTAAAAGGCAAAAATACTATTTATGGCGTCTACACTCATATTATGTTGTCAACAGAAATATGTAAACTTGCAAATCCCATGTCTAAATTTGATTCTTAGTATTTCATATCCTTATATGTTAATAATATAGTAGTGCTATGGATTTAGTCCAAAAACTGAAGCGTTTCATTATGTTTTCCTCTAACTACCCTTGGACAAAGTTGGCTTATGTTAATGAGGTTTTGGAAACAAAATTATAACTGCCTTAGAAACTGTTCTCAAAGTACTGGCTACACTACTGAGATCTTGTCTGGAGAGCATGTCATAAAATTATTAAAGTGATTGCTGTAAATTATTGGTGACTGTCATGAAGAATGCAGTATATTACCATGTTGGAACAGAACTGAAAGCAAAATAAATGTCAATGTTTCTATGGAAGCACTGAGGTAGGTACATTTTACTGGTTCCAAGAGAAAGGGTAGAAAATTGGGAGAGGTCCTTGTAAAAAACACAAGGAGCAGTTGTGGAAGCTTGTCCTAAGGAAATAATTGGAAAGAGGGAGAAAAGAAAATAAACAAAAAATCCAAAATTTCCATGTAAATGTTTTTTGTAGCTTTATTTATATAGCAAAAGTACACTTTTTCTTGACTAAATTACGACCTAGTTTAGAATTAACTGCCTGCTCTATTTGACCTCTGTCTGACATCCACCTAACACCTAAGCCAATTACGTCCAAGAATGAATCATCATTAGTGAATCTGCCCTTCTCCTCTGCCACCTAATATGCATTTCTCATTCTGGGACAATGTACTCACCATCCCCTTGGAACATCTGCTTGAACTCCTGGAATCCTTGAACCCAACAGTCCCTTGCCAGGCACAGTCTGCTGCCCGCACACTGTTGGTTCTTTTCCAAAATCCAGGTGGTCATCTAGTTTACTCCCTTACCAGGTTTTCTCCATCTTTCACAATAGCCCCTTAACTTGCCTCCCCGCCTTCAGGATCCAGCCTCTTCTCTCTTCCACTCCTCCAAGCGCAACCTTAACTATCCTCTACAGGGCTCTACTATCCTCACCAGTCCTTAAATTCCATCATGACAATGATTTTAAACTCTATGTATTCACGAAATAAACTCCAAACTCCCAAGCATTCAGACGCTGGAACAAGCATCCCAGTGAATTCTACCATGGCATTCTCTCCCACTGGACCCTCATCTGCCTTTCCAGGCCTGTGGTTCCATGTGTCCAGACCTGCACTCTTGAATGTATCCAGCACCCCAGCCTCACTCCAACAGCCTTTCCCTAAAGGGCCACCCTTTTCTTGTTCTTCTTTTTTCTTTCTTATGTCATCATGTCAACTGTTTTGTCTCACATGCACCAGTGGTGTGACAGTGCATGTTGTTCTAAACTACGGGTGGTTAATTATTCACATATCTCTGTGTTCCTTCACAGCTTATAAATACATTGAAGCCACTGATGTTAGCATTTTCTTGTCCATGATTGTTGCCTACTGTTCAAGGAATAATATACATTTTCTGCTTTCAATAGCTCTTAAAGTATTTTATTACATTGTCAGACAAATTATTTTATTAACTAACATCTATTTTGATATAAATATAACTTTCTATGACCAATGTAAACTAAAGAGCTTAAAATCGAATGCCGACATTTATTATTAAATAAGTCAGTTGAGAGTGATGGGTGGGTGTCAATATTTATTATGAACAAACTGTATGTTCAGCCCGATGTACTGCCGGTCTATGGGATGGATTCAGTCACTGACTTAAAGGTACGTTTTGCAAATCGACTGTGTCCAGGGTTCTATACTGGGAGCTAGGAATAAAAAGATTAGCAAGACACAGCTCTACCCTCAGTGATCTTATAGTGTTCCCAAGGACAATAAGAGCACCGATCGCAGTATTGCACAAGTAATGAAATGGAGGAAGGCAAAGGGTGAGGGGACAGAGAGTAGAGGACAAGTAGGGTGCAGCTGTGCAAGGCAGAATGTTTATTGGGAGGACAATGTAGAACATCAAAGTGAGACAATGGCATGTGGGTTTTATTAAGAGTTAATATAGCTTGATGGGGGAGGGGGGGAGAACATGTTGGTAGAAGTTGATGGCCTTCAGTGATGAAAGAAAGAGCCCTAAAGGAGGAACTGGGCAATGGACTCATGAAGCTGATCTAAGAGTTTGAATTTTGCTTAGAAGGAAATGAGGAGGCACTGAAAGTTTTCAGTAGGTAAATGGCATAAGTGGAATATTTAGAAAGTACATTCTACATATTTTGTGTATGCCATTTAATCTGGGGTAGGTGTCATTGAGAAGATGATATTGGGAAAATGATAAAAATGGTGAGAGAATTCATCCTAAAGATGCCCTGAGGAAGAGCACCCTGGTATTAGTCAGTGCAAAGGCCCTGAGGCAGGATCATGCTTGCTTTGTTTGAGGCATAACAAGAAGAATGGAGCTGGAGTATACTCCATCTGTCCTTAACAGAATCTCTGAAGAGAATAGGTATGTAATAAATAATTTTTCATTGAATAGGTGAATAAATAATGAAAGGTCATATACTAGGTACTCATCTGGTTTGTTCCATCCCATATCCTTTCTAGCATTTTAGCTTGACTCTCAATAATTAACTCCTAGGTAGCTGATATCATTAAAGCAGTGATGAAATGGGAATCTTTATGAATGGTTATCCTTTAAGGATCCTGTATGATAAACTCATGGGCAGTTTAGGTACAGATGTGCGTGTCATTTCTGCAGACAAATACCCTTTCATGTGTCTTTACAAGAAGCAACAGTGACACACAGTGGTTGATTGAATGAATCAGACATGTTCTCCCTCCAGATATCCCAGGAGGTACAGCAGATATTTCTCAGACTTTCTTTCTTTGGAAAGTTGGTTGTCTTGTTAATTCAGACAGGTATTAACTACCCAATATATTCAGCATATCCCTCGTTGTAAGCTGTCAGTCTGTGACACAACATCACATAATGTGACGTTACATGATACATAATGCCTGAATTAAAAAAAAAAAAAAAAAATTCCAGACACTTCTTTCAGTGAAATAGTAGGTAGGTAATCTGAATATTTGGGGTAATTGGCTGTAGGAAGAGAGAGGCATCATTATTTCAGGTTCCCCAGTGAGTGTTAATTAGCCATATTGCTTCATTGTGTGACAAAGGGAACACTGCTAGTAGTGTTAAATCTACAATGACACCTTGGCTTTAGGAGCACAGGTATTTTAAACTACCTTGACTGACTGACATGTAGGTAATTCTATTCAGAGCCGAACAGTGAACTTGGTGGTTGGAACTGCCTCTCCTCAGAGATGCGGAGTTAGTTTGTTGTGACAACTGAGAGGTTTCTTTTCCTTTGTCCTACCCCTTCCCCCAATCCCAACAGTCCTGCATCTGGGGAAAATCATCAGTATTCACGACAGCAGGCCTGCCTGTGCTGTACCTGAGCTTTAAGAACAACACATCTATGTTTTTGAGGCATCAAGTGCTGTAGACAGAGGTTCAACAACTCTTAACATTGAAGCATGGGCCATGACAGCTAGGAAGAGCTTTCTAGGGCCCTGCAAGTCCTTTTAATCCTTTGTTTGCAGATATGGCAGGAAGGTTAGTTACAGAGCAGAAAAATTCCCAAACTTTCCTGGGAACAACATTCAATAATACTGTCATTATTTATTTTAATGTTGATAATAACAGAAATAATAGGCTAGGTAACATTGGATAAAATGACCGACTAATGGTTCTGTTCTCGTCTGTTAGAGATGAGATAAATTGTCTTGCACATAAATTATGTGCAGCTCATCCTGGACATAAAGGCAGTGCTTTATGATTTTCTGTATCTGTGACCCCCGTTAGGACTGTGGATGTCCCTCAGAATCCTCATCTTCTCACATCAGCATCCTAGAGACCAAGCATGCACACTTAGAAGGCACATGGCCAAAGCTGTGGAACAGTCTAACACCAAGGGCCAGGAAACACTAACAGCCTTCCCTGTGCCATTGTAACTTCAGAGAGGGACTGTACCTGGAGATTCTAAAATGCGTGCTTTCTGAAACAGCTCCTGAGTACTGAGTTGAAAATACCATTTATTTGCAATTGCCCAAAGAGGGGCTCTCTAAACATCCCCTTTCATCTTCAATTAAACATAAACTTCTTTCAGTTCATTCTCGCAGTCTACCTACGACCCATGGATCCCAAAATTGAGCTGGGTATGTGAGAGAGACTCACGTTATCTAGGCACAGATACAGTGTGGGTGGAGGAAGGGAAGACAAAGAAAGTCAGAAGAAAGCAAGAGTTTACCATGTTGCAAAGAAAGAAAACTTCAAGGATTGACTTCTAGCCTTCAACACATCTTTGGTGGGGTTAGTAGCACCAAGAACTTACCACGAATCTCCTTCTGCCTCCTTTCCATTTTTGCTCTGCTTAAAATATGGGTAACAATAATAGTATTTATATAGTATGACATAATAAATACATTCACATATCTCAGCTCACTTGCTTCTGATTTTGTCAACATAAAATGTTTATTGACATCCTTATTGCAGAATAAATTACTGGCTTACCATCTTCCCACACTTCACGAGGCTAGACTCATTCTTCTCGCCTTTTCACTGACTTAATTCAATGTCCTCCTAGAGGAAGACAACAACAAACTCAAAATGAAGGGGGAAAATGCTCTGATTTACTATTATCTCTTCAATAGTCTATGAATATGAAAACTCTCACAATAATTTTTTGTTGGTACGAGAAAGAGGAGAAGAAAGGTGAAAAGAAATGCTATAGGGAAGAGAGGGATCCAGTCCAGATAGGAAAGTTTAAGGCCTAGGTTTCATGATAAGTGGAGGATATTCCAGTAGTGAGTGACCTTATGCTTTCCTCTTCTGTGACCAATGTTGCAAACCCAGAAAGAACTTTGGCATGTGGCACAGGAGAGGTTTTTAATTAAAAATTTTCAGGTCCCAAGGATTACAATTTTCTTCATATGTGAAAGTTAAAAATGCCACATACCCTTGGGCCGTATAGGGTGGCTTGCGCCTGTAATCCCAGCACTCTGGGAGGCCAAGATGAGTGGATTGCTTGAGCTCAGGAGCTGAGCAAGAGTGAGACCTGTCTCTACTAAAAAAATAAATAAATAAAAAAGAGACAAAAAATTTCCAGGCATTGTGGTGGGGGCCTGTAGTCCCAAATATTTGGGAGGCTGAGGAAAGATCATTTCAGCCCAAGAATTTGAGTTTGCTGTGAGCTATGATGACGCCACAGCACTCTCCCAGGGTGACAGAGTGAGACTGTCTCAAACAAAACAAAACAAAACAAAAACCCCAGAAAATCAAAGGCAAATAAAAACAAAAGTTCCACATACTTTATTGAACAAATAATAGCTGGTGTGAGATTGTATGGGGACACACATTAATAACACATTGTGTTGGTTGCGCAGGCAGGATCTCCTAATGAAGGTCATCCTGAAGATAGAGGTACAAACAATATTAATTTGACTGTTAGGAATTGTTTTACGTAAAGTCCTTGGATTCTCCCAAATGAATGGTGAAACTTCAAAATCATAATAATCATAGAGTTTAGTGATGGCTGTCTGTTTCTTCGCAAATGGATCTTATTTTGTATTATGAAAATAGAAATGAATTACTAGTGATTAGTGTGTAGAGCCTGAAGGAAGTGTAGACATAACCTAGACTTCTCAGTTGGAGAACTTGAAGCCCAGACAGACCTACCAAGACTTGCTCAAAACCGTAGTTCTTACTATTAATCAAATGCTTTTCCTGATACAGCAGTTAGCTGTTCTCACTTCTTTACAAACTTCCAGTGGCTGGAGAAATAAAACTTGCTTGTTTCATGCTGCATCTTCTTATAGAATGTGTTGGAATTTCACAACCCCATGCATGGTGGGCTCACATCTCATCAGGCCTGTTCTTTGACCTCATCCTACCTTTAGGGTCCTCTATCCTGAGGTCAATCTTTGTCCCTGGCTTTACATTTGCGATTTGTCTGGCTTCAATCCATCCAAAAGATAGGCTAGAAATAGATTCTCTTTTAAGGGTAAAGAGAGAGAAAATTTTGCTAACATTTTTTCCATCACTTTTACTTAGATTTGATATTTCTGTTGGGAATTAATATTTTAAATCATGATACAGGATGGAAAAACTGGAAAGAGAGGATAAAGGGAAAAGATAGAAGGAACAGAAAACAGAACCAGAAGGCCCATGTTGGCAAGTCTCAACTAATGCTGATTGATCAAATAAAATAATTAAATCAGAGGTCAGTAAACTTACCTTATAGGAAATTTGGCAATTTATAAACTTCTTCTACATGCATTATATTATTTGATTTTCACACTGGTTGTATACTTTATTAATAAGAAAACTAAGGTTCAAATATATTTAGTGGCGTGGCTACATCCATAAGCTTGTAAGCGGCCTATGTATTAACCTGAACACAGGTCTCCTGGCTGTAGATCACCTTCCCTTACAGTTATTTTTAAGAACACAGATGACTTACGGAACTCAGCTGGTTTTGTAGCCTTGTGACCCTTATGGCACAAGACATAAGTTCAATTCCTGTGTATCTTGATAGTTATTTAGAGCAAAAGCCACAATTCTAGCTCAACTCAATGTTCATTAGTTCCAGGAATAACAATGCCATCTGTGTATAGGAAGTAGATGTATCCCCTTTACTAAATCACCAATATAGAGTTTCCATCGGGTAGAGGACTAAATCATCTTTGTGTGTGAAGAATAATAAATGTTCATTGTCATCTCTTTGGATACTTAGTATTGCTTCAACATTTGGATTTGCAAAACTAGCAAAATGGCCAAATACTCATAATTTAAGCCCCACCACCAGGTAAATAGAGGTGCTTTGAGATAGGGTTGCAGATATTATTATCCAAAGTATAGAGGTTTATATTTTCCAGAATAGGAGAATATTTTTTAATTCTCATGAATATTAACAGATATTATCAGGTAAAGGGCCTATGAAAATTTGGCACAAAGAAAAAAATCCCTTGTTGACCTGAGTGTCTTTAGGATGTATCTAACAAGGTCATCACGTTGAACTGATTGGGTCAAAGCACCAGCATCACAGTGATGTCTAGAAAAAATATTTCCCCCCCAGAAGTGGGGCCTAGAATCTTCAAACTTGAATAGTTTATTTCAAAAGAAGATTTGGGGTGGGGGGAATGTCATTTACCTGGCAGCCTATCATTCCCCAGGGAATGCTTGTTTACATTTTGCTGAATTAAACAACTCCACAGCAGTTACTGAAGAGCTAAAGATGTATTAATACTGAACAGTAGGCAACCACATGTTGATAATGAGCCCATTTTGTGTCTTGGTTTGTGGATGAGAATGTGAAAATGCCTTATTCTGTGTTATTTTTTCCTTCTGACAGTACTGATACACTGCCGCAGGCAGTCTAGAAATAATAGCGTGAGGTTAACTGACAATTGCAGGTGTATTTACGCTGATATTCTGATATTAGCATGTTGCTTAAAAATGCCACAGGAGGTGATACAGTATGCATCCAAATATATTTCCTCTATCATAGAGAAAATGCTGGTAGAAACGACAAAGATTTATTTTTAACGATCAATAGAAATACTTGTGGCCATTTTAATAATCTGCCACATATGATTCCTGACTTTTTCAAAACCTGTGCCATGTGGATTGAAAGGGAGAGAATCCATCTGAGAAAGGTGTCACCAAATGTGCCTCCCTTCACACACACACACACACACACACACACACACACATGCCCCTGTGTGTGCACACACCCTGAAGAGTTTAATAACCAGGATTTGAAAGCCTCCTAATCTCTGAGAATGGTTGGAAGCTTCTTGTCTATGACATTACAGCTGCTTCTAACATTGATACTGGTTACTTTTCTGCACTATGATTTGGTTTTGCCTATGGATTTTATCTGCTTCTAGGCATCATTATTTTATTCAAAACTGGTATTGATATGCTGAATTTTCTTGCCCTCAAAATCCACTTCCTGCCCCCTTCTTTTCCCTATTCACTGCATTAAAAGCCTTGCTTGGTTCTACTTGGATTCAACCAGTGGAAGGTACCAACAGGGTATTGGAGTGGCTTTGAGGGATATATTTCCCTGCACCCTCCCTCCTGCAGGGCTACATCTTTTTCTCTGACAAGAGCCACCACCCCTCTCAGGAGGCCTCCCCCAAAGCTACAATTCCCACCAGGTTGCATGGAGGTCTCTCACCCCCTTGCCCACTAGGCAAGGGAGTTACTGCTTTTCTGCTATTGACAGGCCTGTACTTCCATCATCGCTTCTTGTTTCTCTTAACTCTGATCACAGCTAAGACAGAGTCCAGACCAGGGCAATGGAGCAGCCTGACAAAGGTTATCTAGATCACGGTGGGAGTGGTGCTAAGGGAAGGGTTTTGTGGAGGAGGTGAGGCTAGATGTGAAACTTTTTATTATTGAAAAATCCAAATGTATATAAATAGAAACAAATTATAATAAGCCCCTCAGTAACTATCACTCAATTTCAACAATCATCAACTTAAAACCAATTCTATTTACCTCATTCACCTCTCAACCTCCTCCCAGCATGATTTTGAAATTATTTCTGGACAGCATATTATCTCAAACACATAAACACAGTATTGCCATCCTCCAAAAAATCCGCAATCAACCTTAAACATAATTGAATAGTCAGTGTTCAACAATATCTAGCTATATTATAAATGTTCTTTTTTCCAGTTTATTTGTTTGACTTTGGATAAGATAAAGCCCATATAACACAGGGTGGCCATAAAGTTCATGTACAGTTTATTTTAAATTGCTCATGAACTTTATTGCTACCCTCTATTATAATTGTACTCTCCTAATCTATAAGTTTTTCCCTCCATATCTTTTATAATTTTTTTCTCCGAATTTATTTTTTGTTGGGAAAACCTAGGTTATACAGAATTTCCCTTAGTCTGGACTTTCTTACTTACATAACATGCCTCTCTCTATTTTCTGTAATTTGCTTGTTAGAAATAGAGCTTAATCTGACTCAGGTTCAATTTTAGTTTTGGTAGTGGGGCAAGGTTATTTTGCGGGTTGGCAGTCTGTACTTCTGCCAGAAGGAATATAAGGTTTGGTTGTTTCTTATTATTTGATGTCAAGAGCCATTGATATCATTGTCCTCGGCTAGTGGTTTCAAACCTGAGTGTTGTTTAACATCACTTGGAGGGCTTGTTAAAAGCCAGCCTGCTGGGCCCTGGCCCTAATTTTCTGATTTAGAAGGTCTGAGGAAAGGCTGAGAATTTGTATTTCCTAACAACTGCCAGGTGCTGCTGGTGCTGCTGGCCCAGTAACCACACATTAAGAACTGCTCCAGTTGGCTCATTAATTGTCATTAAGGTTCATCTCAAACATTTCCCATCTCAAACCCAGACCTGGAATCAGTGGTTTCTCCAAGGATCCCTGGCTCCTCTCAGTAACATACCTTACATCAGGCTCACATTTTGAGGGCGAGAGGCAGCCATTTCAGCAGGGCTGGTCATTGTTTCTAGACATTATAGAGGACAGAGTTAGGAAATATATCGTTAAAAGGAAAACACATCATGAGTTCCTATTGACGGTTCCAATACAAACTCAATACTATAGTTCAAGATGACTTAACCTCATCTCTGTTACAATAGAATCTCCTTTCTCTCACTGTAAAAAAAAAAAAAAAAAAAAAAAAAAATCCCTGCTTTTAATAACACCAACATAATTCTCATATGGTTATCTCATTAATCACATAACAATCTTAGGATAATAATACCAAAACGTGCACGAACTATATGATTTCCCCCAATGGTCTAGTTTTATGAAGGCTTTTTTTGGGGGGGTGGAGGTTGTCTTTATTTTACTTTGAATCCTTATGGCATATCCTACTAGGGACATACAATCAAATTGCCATATTTTAAAGTCACATGAATGAGTTCCTTTCTATGTCCCTCAGCACCCACTATTCGTATAGTTGGGCCCCTTTTATACTTTTATTTTGATTTTTTAGAGCTTGTATTTTGTAGATTAGCTTGTATTTATGTACAATATTTACATGGGTCCAGAATTAAATCTTTGAAGCAAGTTATAATAAAAAGTCTAGCTTTTATCTCTGACTATCTGCTCTAATTCTTTTCCTTCCCTACAAGTAAATTTAAAAGTTTAAAAAATATCTCCTGGCATTTAGGAGTGTTTGTAATTTTGTTTTAATGATTGCCTTTGCATGTATTCATAACTCTTTCTCCCTGTTGACTACCGACTGTTGTTTCCTGCTAGGAGCATGAATGAGATCAGCCAGAGGCCCCTTTCTCTTCCTCCCTCTCTCTCATCCAGAATTTGCTGATGTAATATCCTTGCAGATCCAATGAATACCTACTAAACAATCGGTCAGCTTATTTTACGCCTATGTTTTTGGTATTCATAGTGTATCTACTTTATCAGGCACAGAGCCATTTTGCTCTTATAATAATCAGCCTTAAATCTATAGAAAAAATATATTTAATTCTACGTCTTGTCCTTATGGCAAAGGCTCTCAAGTCATTTTCATTGTCTGAAGATCATTCTCTAATGGCTGCTTCAGAAAGGCCTTAAGGGAATGACATTCTCCAAGTACCTGCATGTTTATAATAGTTTGTGGCTTTGTTATGTGACGTTCAGTTTGTTTCCTTGCTTGTATTTTCTATGAGAGAAAGTATGAGTAACATCATATAATACATCATTATGTTCCATTATGTACATTAATTGTTGAAGCATCTTCTGGCAATTCGATTATCTTTCCCTTATAAGTGTGTGTGTGTGTGTGTGTGTGTGTGTGTGTGTGTATTCATATACATATATATGTACGTAAAGTTCAATCATTTAGTAGAAAGAATCTTAATGTTAACATTATGGATTGACTTCACAATTGTGTCGTATACCCTTTCAATATTTAGTTTCAGTTCTTTTTATTATTTTAGAAAAGTTTTCCCAAATTATAGTTCTTAATTTTATTCTGTCCATTGCTTGGGTTCTTTTTCTTCTTCTTCTTCTTTTTTGGTCAGGGCCAGGTTTGAACTCACCACCTCTGGCATATGGAGCCAGCACCCTACTCCTTGAGCCACAGGTGCCATCCATTCTTTTTCTTCTTTAGAAATTATTGATATATTTACATAGGAACTTCCTTGCCTAAATATTTATCACTCTTGAATGATAGTTTAAATTTGTATTGTCTATAAAACTTTCTTTTTCATAATTTATTTCTCTTAAAGTGTATTCTTTTGCATTTAGTTGCTTTCATGTTTCTTCTCACCTTTAGAGGGCAGGCATGGTGGCTCATGCCTGTAGTCCTAGCTTTTTGGGAGGTGGGTGAGTCGCTTAAGCTCAGGAGTTCGAGATCAGCCTGAGCAAGAGTGAGATGCCATCTCTGAAAACAGCCAGGCTCAGCTACTTGGGAGGCTGAGATAGGAGGATCTCTTGAGCTCAAGAATTTGAGGTTTCTGTGAGCCATGATGCCACAGCTCTCTGCCAAGGGTGACAAAGTAAGACTCTGTCAAAAAAAAAAAAAAAAGAAAAAAAAGAAAAAAAAAGAAAAAAGAAAAAAAAAGAAAGAAAGAAAGAAAGAAATTAAGAAGGTTCCCTTGACAGTAGCATGGAGAATGGTCTTGAAGTAGTCCTAAGGTAGACAGAATTGTCCCTGATTCCCACATTAGGGTAATAAAGTGAGAAGTGGTGAGGGACTAAAGCAAGGCAGTAGCAGATGGCACAGAAATGCTATTTGCTATGTTAAACACATAGGGTATGGAAATCCATGCCATATGGCTGTAGCCACACCAGATGTTGTACTGGATATAAAGGACAGGTTAAATGAGTAGGAGAAACCGAAAATGAGTCTTAGGTTTCAGGGTGATATTTAGGGTCTTCTTCTTGTTAGGTTGTCCCAGTACTTCTCAAAATAGTGCTTTTGGAGATTCTCATTTGTTTGATTGTACCCTGGAAGCTTATTTGATAAACAGAATCAAATTATAAGACTTACTTCAAAACTTCTGTAAAAATAGTTGGTAATCCCTAAAGTAGTGCAAAGAAATCACAAAATTATTTTTCCTTCACATGTACCTAAACTGATCTTTCTTCCTGCATTTGACTACAATATTTGTATTTATACTAGCATTTTAGTTTCCCTGAGATGAGGGAAGTATAAGAGAGAAACAAAAAGAGGCAGGAAGATAAAAATGGGTATTCCGACTTCATAGAAATAAAAGAATGGGAAAGGTGCACAGTAAAACAACTGTGATTTATTCCTGACCCTTCCATTCACCTCAAGCAAAATTCTGTGAGATCTGCAGCTGTTGCACAGATGTCACTGAGCAGTGTGTCAGAAATGCAGATGCTCGGGTCCCACCTAAGACCTGCTGGATTAGTATCTGCATTTTAAAAAGGTCCCAAAGTGATCCATCTGAACATCACAGGTTGAGCATCACCACTCAAGAAGTAAACTCTTTGTAACTCCATCTTAATCATCTTAGAATACCAAGAGTCTCTGTTCTAATAAAGCATTTACTTAGTGAATATTCTATAGGAACTTGAAAGAGTGAATATAAAGAGAGTGGATAATCCAGAAGTCTAGGATATATGCTCTGTATATAGTTTACTTGTGTTCAACATCTGGTTTATCAATTAATTAGTTCTATGACTATGGGAAAGATGCTTAATCTTTGTACACATTTTAAAGATTTGTAAAAGTGAATTAAGAGTTCTTACTTCATAAGATTGTTGGGAGAATCAAATGAAATAGTATGTAGGAAGTGGTTAGTAGAGTTTCTGGTGCACAAAGAATGCATTATAAATAGTAGCCATTATTAAAACTTAATGGCTTCACATGTCTCACTTGTACTATATAATGCCTTGGTAGATGTAGCAATACAAAATAATTAAAAAACAACACAGCATGCAGGGTCCTCGTTCTTTTCAAATATGTAGCATTGCTAGTGAATATGATACTGCACAAGCATTTGAAGATATTTCCCAGGGAAACCTTAATCTTCCGTATTGTGGTTATATGTATTTGTGTTATATGACTTCCTAGAAAAATAGATTATTTAGGAATTTACTTGTATTATATATTCTGCTACAACTTGCTCAGGTGAACTAAATTAAAAAATGATTCTAAAAAAAAAAAAAAGGCTTCAACTTCAGAAAGCTTGAGTTGTTCTTTATATTTCTATTCACTCTGTTTTATATTTTTTTGTGTCTATATCCTGATAAAATCTGGATACGATTTTACACTCCGTGCTGAATGACCGAGCCACTGTTAATATGTCTTGAGATATTTTACATGAAACCTGCCAGAAAGCAGCAAAACATTGCATCTAACCATAAACAAACAAAATCAAAACACAAGATATAAAACCCAGGGTTTTATTCACTTCAGGAATCTATCTGATTTATTCTATTATCACCTGCATGTTTTAAAAGCTACATTATTCGCCAACAAGCATTTTAAACTAGAGAGGCCCATACTACGGAGGATTGAATGAGATTTGAGAAATAAACCCAGATTGTATTTATTTCTTATTACAGAGCTCAACGTTTTAATGTTCCCTCATCAACGGAAAGACTCTCACCTACACAGCCTTGGTGCTTTTTATCTATGTTCACCTGCTACTCAATTAGCACGCCATCAAAGTGCAGGGTTTCATTGTCGGACCACTGTGCTGTCACCCTTAACCTTCTATCTCACCTACATTGCATATGGAGTTAAAAACAGTCCCCTGACTGTGCTTAGAAAACAGGTTTTTTTATTTGCTGTTTGTGTCACATTTTCCTTGTGAGCTTTACCCTGAATGTTCATAAAGTTATAACTGTATCTACATGTGTCTGACATTTATTACCTTCCATAGGACTGTAAAACATACTTTTCTCTTGTAACTACATCTACTGGCATGTTACATAAAATCAACTTTAAATATTACCTATAAATTAATTAGCATTTTCCCTTTATTAGTAAAAGCAGACAGATGGAAGGCTTACCAACACTGCTTTAGTATATTTAGAAGTTTTAATTTGATTCTATGTAAAAGAAAATGGGATTATCCTTATTCTGTTTCATGTTTTATTAATTATATTTATGTATATGTATTACCCAAAAAAAAATCTATTCATTTGTAGAAAGTTAAGAAAATACAGTAAAATTTCAAAAATAAAACTAACACTGCCTCCTTCAAAATCATTTCACTGATTTTATAATCCTTACTATAATTTTAATTTTTTCCTTAAATATATAAATAACTATCAATTATTTTATAGAAATATTTATAAATATTGTTTTTTCATGTTATTATTTCATGAATATTATTCATGTTCACTGCATGAATAATTGTTTTCTATATAGTAATTTATATAAATGTATTCTCATACAAAATTTGGCAGTGGCTTATAATTTATGTATTTTTTATATGCTATCTTCATTATGTAATATTGTATAATTTTCATGTCCCATGTGATCAAATACTCTTCTTAATTTTGACTTTTAATATTATGTAAAGTCATTCATCTCACAAAGGTGCCATAATTTTTTTTACCACTTACTTGAGTTCAAAATTTTTTATATATTATGAATGACATTAAAGCAAGCATCTTTCTATGTAAAATTTCATCTGCATTTCTAATTATTTCTTTAAGAGAAATTTCTAGAAGCAGAAACACTGCTTCAAGCTTCTGCACAGCAAAGGAAACAACTGATAAGATGTCATCATATGAAGTGGGAGAAAGTGTTTGCAAAGCAAGCCACGTATCTCATGAGGGGTTAAAATCCCAAACTTGGAAAGAATGAATGCAACTCAGTAGTAGAAAAACAAATGACACAATTAAAGAATAGGAAAAAGACCTGAACAGTCATTTCTCCAAAAAAATATAAAAATGACTAACAAGTGTATGGAAAGATTCGCAACATCATTAACCACAAAGAAATGCAAACCAAAACCACCAAGAGATACTATTTTATATCCACTGGAATGACTATTATCAATCAGTGAAAAGATAATAAACATTGGCGAGGGTGCGGAGAAAAGAGAAATCTTGTATACAGGTGGTAGGAATACAGACTAATGTGGCCTCTGTGAAAGACAGTATCTCAATATTGTTTCTAAAGAAATTAAAATTAGAATTACCATATTACCCAACAATCCCTCTTCTTGGCATATACTCAAAGGAAATAAAACCACCGCCTCATAAAGATGTCCACCCTCCCATGTTCACTGCATCATTATTTATAATAGCCAGAGGTAGAGGGAAAATCCTGAGTGTTCACAGACAAATGGATAAAGAAACTGTAGTACATATATACAATCGAATATTATTTATCTCTAAAAGAACAAGATCTTGCTATTTATCACAATATGGATGAGCCTTGAGGATATTCTGCTAAGTGAAATAAGCTAGACACAGACAGAAAAACATTGCATGATGTCCTTTAAATGTGGAATCTAAAAAATGTTCAAATATACAGATATAGAGAATAAAACAGTGGTTACCAACGGCAGTGTATGTGGGAGGGGTTGAAATGTAGGTCAGAGGATAAAGAGTAGCAGATATGTAGGCTGAAAAAATCTAGAGATCTAATATACAACATGACAACTATAGGTAATATAATTACATATGTTGGATTCATGCTACCTGAGTAGATTTTAGGGGCTCTTGCCACATGCACACACACATAATGTATAATTATGTGAGATGATAGATATGTTAATTTGTTTCACTATAGTAACCTTCTTGCTATCTAATATTATGTTGTAATATTAATATTATGTTGTAACCTAAAATATGCACAATTTATTTTTAAAAAATTTTCAAAATATTTCAAAGGCTCTTAAAACCCTTTGCCAGAATGGTGTCCTAAAGGGTTGTAAAATTTTATGTATTGTACCATTTTATTCGTTTGAATATTTCTTTAGGAGGTGGGGTCTCACTTGTTGCCTAGGCTGGAGTGCAGTGGCATAGTCATAGCTCACTGCAGCCTTGAACTCCTGGGCTTAGGTTATCCTCCCAATTCAGCCTCGCAAATGCATACCATCATGCCTAACTTTTCTTTTTGCAGAGGGTAAAGATAGGTTATCACTATGTTGTTTTTAGGCTGGCCTCAAACTGAACCCCTGAATTTCTGACCTCAAGTAATCCTTCTGCCTCAGCCTCCCAAAGTGTTAGGATTAGCGACATGAACCACCATGCCTGGCTCATGTGACTAATTTATTTAAGATCATGATTTACTTGATAGTGGACAATTGCTGTTTCAGCAGCCATTTCTTTAGTTAGTAGTTACCTTAAACATATAAAAACATTGCTATTGTTTCATCATTACTATCTTTATAGAACACATTGATAAAATTCTTAAGCTCTATAGATGAATTTTAGTTTAAATACAGACTTCACGTATAAAAGCTAAGTTCATGAGTAAAGCTTGTTTCCTCAAATGTAAATGGTGATGATATTAACATCTATTTTATAGAGCTGATGTGAGGATTATGAAAAAAAGCATTAGTGTGAATAGCTTATGCTTGACATAATAAGTGTTCAATAGGTATTAAGTGTATTCTTATATGAATTGCTTTTTCTTTACCTGCATCCATTTTCAAATCAGTAGTTCATATAAATAAGCTCTAACTAATAGGAAAAAATATTAGTTATATTAACCCTTTTCTATCACTGACTTTTATGTAATAGATTTACTGTGTTTTGACCTAAAATTTGGTTATAATTTCTGTTTACAATTGTATCTTCAGCACCCAGAGCAATGTCTGGTAGTTAAGGAGCACATAACACATATTTTTGGATGAATGTATTGTTCTTATAAAAATTTTTCTTATTTTTGATCATTTATCTCAATGTAAATCATAGAATCAATTTAAATCCTCTAAAACATTTCCCTGGAAATTTTACTTGCAAAATCATTGAATTTATTTGGGGAAGAACTAACATGTTTATCAATTTAGATCTTCCCCTCTATAAACATGACAAATCTTTCCACCTTGTCTCGTCTGTTAAGTTACTCCATCAAGTTTTATAATTTTCATAAATTATAAAAAATAGGACTTGACTATTTCTTATTAGGTTTATGTGAGGGTTATTGTTTATTCTGTAAATTGAGTTTTCTGTTTTTTACTAAATTTTCTAAATGGTTATTGTTCTTAAGAGAACTAGTGACTATTGCATGATGATATTTTATTCTTGTAATGCACCTACTCTAGTCATACAAGTTGTAATAGTTCAGTTAATTCTCTTAGCTATTTGCATCATTTGCCAACAATGGTTGTTTCCTCTTTTTCTTTATATTTTATTATTTATATTTTAAATTTTATCATTTTGGCTATAACTACAAGGATGATTTTGGATAGCAGTGATAATATCAGAATTCCATGCACTAATATTTGGCCTTAATCAGAAGGCTTTTAATGCACAATTAAGTGCACTACTTTTGGTGAGTTTCTGCATGGTATTCTAACATTTTAAGTCAATTTTCTTTTAGTTCTATTTTGATAAGAGCTTAGGTCAGGAATGGAAGTTCAGTTTTATCAAGTTTTTTTCACCATCTATTAATAAGATCATTTTTAGTCCATTAAACAGTCTGTTGAATTGCATCAAAAGATTTTGTGCAATTAATCCATTTTGTATTTCAAATATAAACTCTTCTGAACCATATGTATTATTTGTACTATGAAGCTAAATTGAACATGTTAACATGCCATTGAGTATTTTTACAGCTATGTCAAGTGAAATTGGCCAACAGGTTGTCTTTCTCTTGCGATTTCCTTTTCTGGTGTCCTAGTTATCCACACCTGCTGACAAAACAAAACGAAACAACAGTGACTTATATAAATATTGTTTTCTCTTAACTAAGTAGAATAGATACTCTAGGCCTTTGTATCGTAATTATTTAAACATGTTTCTAATAAGGTCCATCTCCAGGTTCATGTCAGTGATTGAAAGTAGCAATCTGGCCAGTGGGGTCTGCCCTGTGAATCAGGTACTTTCCAGAAACATCCCAAGGTAGATGCCCATGTAAGTCAAATTTGAGTCATGTCATCGCCCATCTCTAAGGACAGGAAGACATAGAATTTTCAGGACCTCTAATGAAGATATGGATCCCAAGAACCTGTTAAGGGCTGCACATACTGCTTCTTGAACAAAATTGGCATTCTATTGGCAAAGAAGAGTTGGAAAATGAGTATTTGTTAGACACTGTCTGCCTCTATTGGGAATCTTTTCATGTTTTTCTGTCTTCTGGGAAGATAACAGAAATCAACTATCATTTTAAACATGCCATACCTTTTAAAAGAACTAAAACTCATTCTCTTTCTAGGATTGATACTTAACTAGGGTTCAGTTTCTTTGGGATTATTGGTCAATTAATGTTCTCAACCTATTATTAGCTTAACCTTGGGATTTATAGTTAACCTAGAAAATAATTCTTAAGTCCATATTTTCTAAGTTATTAGCATAATATTGATCAAGTAATCCAATAATGGTTTAATTTTTCTCTTTATTTGAACTACATCAAGCTTCTAATGTTTCTAGTGGTGTTTTTCTCTAGAAAAGAATTTATTAAAAATTCTTATATTTATATTTTTATATAAAAATTGAGAATTAAAAAAAAAATTCCAGAATCTCCAGGACTAGGAACAATATAAGGGTATATGCATGACTGTGGGTATAGTCTTTGTAATAAGGGCTAAGACCAGCATGTTGAACACTTTCTTTCAAAGTTTTTACGTGTGTTTTTAAATTTCCATCTAATTTGTAAAACATTTTCCTTACTATTTACTTTAATATTGAAGGAACTTGTTCTTATAGTTTAATCTTCATTTCTAAAATTGTTTTTATTGTATTTTTAATTCTTTATTGAGTTGATCTGTTACTCTTTTATATATTTTTATCATTTAAAATTTTTCCTTTAATTTTTTTTCAAACCTTACATAATAGTTTTCATATGCTTTGTGGGATACCTTCCTTTCTTCCTTCTCCTTTTCTTCTTCCTCTTGTTTGCCTGTGGGTTTATAGTCCATCATTACTTTTATTTACATATATATATATATATGTATATATATATATATATTTTTTTTTTTTTTTTTTTTTTGGCAGTTTTTGGCCAGGGCCTGCGTTTGAACCCACCACCTCTGGCATATGGGGCCAGCACCCTACTCCTTGAGCCATAGGTGCCGCCCTACTTCTATATTTTTAATTGCTAATTGTATCAAAATACATGTAACAAAACTTATCATCTTAATCATTTTAAGTGTACAGTTACATAGTGTTATATACACTCACTTTATTGTGTAATATACTTTTAATGTAAAAACTATTTAGAAGATTAAAAATTCTAGTTAGATAGATGGTTTTTACAGATTCTTGTTATACTAATTTCTAATTTTTTTATATTATAGGCAGAGATTATGGGTCAAATGATTTCTACATTTTGGAATTTATTTAAATATTATTTATGAAATGATACATCATTAATTTTTGTATATGTTCTCCATATTTTTAAAAATAATACCATTATGACTAAGACTCTAGAGGTTCTTTTTTATTTTTGAGTTCTATTTCCTGTTTCCTTCTTTATTTTGATCCTTCCCCAAAATCTAAGCACCAATTTTGAATTAGGGAGAGGAGTTAATTTATCTTAAAAGCCTATTAAGCACATGCTTTAGAAGAAAATATCTTCTGAGATTATATTAGCATAATTATGCATTAAAATTATATTGTGAGAACTAGTGAACATAACAAAGAAAAATCTATATACAATGCAAAGAAATATTTCTCTTTGTGTTATTGACTAGTTCTCACAATATAATTTTAATGCATAATTATGCTAATATAATTTTTATATATATTCTCTCTGCATAGGTCTCTATATAGCTTTATTTTTATAGCTAATCAAGAATTTTATCCAAAAATTTGGAAAGGAGGTAGACAATATGCAAAAAGGATGATGAGGGGCAAGAAAACCTTTACCCTTTTATATTTACCAACTTTTGGTTTACTTCCTTTCTTTGTTTTATGCTTTGAAAAAAATATAAATAGATATAGGATGAGGTAAAAGTGGTTTTTTTTTTTTTTTTTGTTACATGGCTGAATTGCATAGTGGAGAAGTCTAAGCTTTTAAAGTACTTATCACCTCAATAGTGTAGTTTGTACCTGCTGCCAACCCCCATCCCTAGTCTCCAATGTCCATTAAGTCACTCTGTATGACCATGCAGATCCATTGCTTAGCTCCCACTTTTAAATGAGAATATGTGGTGTTTAGTTCTTTATTCCTCAGTTACTTCACTTAGAATAATGGTCTCTAGTTCCATCCAAGTTGCTGTAAAAGACACTATTTCATTCTTTGTGATGGCCGAGTAGTACTCCATAGTACATATTTATGCCAGATTTTCTTTATTCATTCATCTGTTGGTGGGCACTTTTGTTGGTTTCATGTCTTTGCAATCGTGAATTATGCTGTGATAAATTTATGGGTATAGGTGTTTTTTAAAATGATTTATTTTCTTTTGGGTAGATCCTCAGTAGTGGGATTGCTGGATCAAATGGTAGATCAACTTCTAATTCTTGATAAATCTCCACACCATATCCTCAATCTTGGAAGGGATATGGGGATATTCAGATTCATGAAACTCAAAGAATCCCAACAAGATTAATCCAAGGAAGGTTACCTAAGACAAATTATTATCAAATTGTCAAAAGTCAAAGAAAAAGAGAATTTTGAAACCAAGAGAAAACTGACTTGTAACATACAAGGGAATTCTAGAAGGCTAGCAGTACATTTCTCAGCAAAAAGTGCACAATCAGACCTGTTTTACAAGAAATACTAGAGTTCACCAAGTTGTAACAAAGGACACTAAATAACAACATTAAAACCTTTGAAAGTATAACACAAGTAAAGGCATATCTCCATGAATTGACCATTCCAGATTTTAAGTACAATTGACTCACTAATTTTATAATTTATGGGAATGAAAATCTACTTTGTCTATCAAAAAAGGAATGTATGTCCTCTTAACAGAAGAGTCCTAGTGATTCTGTATGTTAAACATTGTCTGACCCAGAAAGTAAAGAAGAAAGAAGCCTCCTACATTTTCTTTTTTCACATTGAGTAAACTTACCCTATTTTGTTCATTTTTTCTTTAGGGTAAATTTCCTATATAAGCTAATAGTTTCTCTCTTGAAATTTGATGTGGGTGTTGGTATGAGGTGTTTTATTTTCATAGGCATTATGTGGGAAGTTGTTGGAATATGTGCCTAAAGGACTATTAGAAGCTGTAGATATACAGTTTAATGTCTATTAAATACTGACTTTTTTTTTTTATAAGTCCATATCTTAGGTATAGTTTTACCAATAGTTTACCATTTCAGATTTTAATACATTTGACTCACTAATTTTAGAGCTTAGAGAAGAAAATTATTTCAAAAAATATTCATTACTAGACAAAATTTTGATAACACTGGTAATTCATATTACATTCTCAATAAAATATTACCAGGTGTAATATTTTATCCCTCAGATTTTATCCAAGTACTTGGTTTTTCTTAAATAAAGCTCTTTGACAAAGTAACTGCTTGTGGCAGCTTGACATATTGTGCCACCTGAATGGTGATGCTGCCTTTGGTTTTTACAATATTAATAAATGAAAATCTTGAGGGGAGGAGAGCCACTTTTTTCTACATTTATATATTGCATCTACAGTATCATCATTACCCAGAATTATCTAAAGCATCTTTCCTGGAAGCAGGATCAATGCTCATTATTCTGAAATAAGTATATGAAGAAACAAAGCAAAGCAAACAATAATTTTTTAGAAGAAGGTTGAATCATCAATCTGCCCCCTCCCTACATTTTTCTTGAAGTAGGACTTGTTTTTTCTTTAACAGATACTTCAGAAGTTTAATTTTATAAGGGTAATTTCTTATTTTGAAGCCTTTTAAACATTTCCTCAAATTGAGGAAATAAACATTGAAAGTATTAATTGAAATTTTTATGTTTTATTTTTATAGATTTGACATACTATGGACATAATTTCCTTATTAGATTCATTAAGAGTTATTGTTATGATTTTTCAAATAACTCAATGATATGCTTTTTAAAAAGTATATTTAACATAAGTGTACCACAAAACTATTGAACATTTACCATTTGGAGACTTTAATTTTAAACCCTTAGTTATTATTTTGCTGTAATTATAACAAGGGCTAAGACCAGCATATGAGCTACTTTCTTTCAAATCCTTTAAATTTCTTTTCTTTCTTTTTTTTTTTAATTATACATCATAGCTGTGTACATTAATGTGATCATGGGGCACCATACACTTGGTTCATAGATCGTTTGACACATTTTCATCACACTGGTTAACATAGCCTTCCTGGCATTTTCCTGGTTATTTTGCTAAGACATTTACATTCCACATTTGC
>CAUYPK010074823.1:0-35320 GCA_963574355.1 Loris lydekkerianus
CAATATAACAAAGACATCTGTACCAGAATGTTTATTGCAGCCCAATTCATAATTGCTAAGTCATGGAAGAAGCCCAAGTGCCCATCGAACCACGAATGGACTAGCAAATTGTGGTACATGTATACCATGGAATACTATGCAGCCTTAAAGAAAGATGGAGACTTTCCCTCTTTCATGTTTACATGGATGGAGCTGGAACATATTCTCCTTAGCAAAGTATCTCAGGAATGGAAGAAAAAGTATCCAATGTACTCAGCCCTACTATGAAGCTAAACTATAGCTTTCACATAAAGGCTATAACCCAACTATACCACAAGACTATGAGGAAATGACCAAGGAAGGGGAAGGGAAGGGGGAGGTTTGGGTGGAGGGAGAGTAATGGATTGGGCCGCATCTATGGTGCATATGTTTATCTATAATAAAAAATTAAAAAAAATAAAATAAACAAATTATGTCATTAGTACGTGCTGACAAATTGTTTTTCTGGTCTCAGTTCTGAGTGGGATTTTAAAAATACGTTTATAGTTGAGGTTAGATTGCCTTTTCATTTTTTTTACCAAAAGGTTTAGCTTTCTTAAGAAGTCTGTAATTGAATTGCCTGACACAAATAATTTGAATAAGGTTATAATTATCCTTTGATTAATCCATGCTAACTAAGGTCCACCTTCACAAATCCTTTAAGATGTTTTCTATGAAACCAAGATTTCTTTTCTTTCCTTTTTAGTCACCTTAAGAATTAGAGGTACTTACTTCCCTAGCAATTTTTTTACATCCAGAATATTTATGACTAATGAGATGGAAATGTAAGAAAGAGGGTAATTCACTTACTTTGTATTCATTATGGTTCATATGAAAACTCTTTAATGGTTATTCATAACCCCATTCTTAATACTGTAGTAAAATTCCTTTCTCTCACTGTTGTCTATAGAATCCCACGGAGATCACTAGAAAAAAACTGTTTATCAGACAAAGCTAAGTTTGTCAGACTAACTGTAGCAAGAAAAAAGAGACGTAGACAGGTATAAGGATCTCTCTAATATTTTGGAAGTGGGAAGTCAGGAGAAGTTACACAGTTTGGAGATTCAAACTCAAGTACATTAAGGCAGGTCTTTCAAGGTAGGGAACTTCACAGATTTGTAGCATAAACAAGATTTGTGGACATAGCAAGATCAGTCTTGTAAAAAGTCTTGATAAGTAAACTGTTTTGTGAAAAGTCAGCTGTTTGCTCAAGTGAGAAATCTATTGTCCCAGTAGGACACCTGTTTGTACACATACGCAAACTGTTAGCCTAGATAAATTGGTTTGTAAGAATTTCTTGAAATGAATGGTAAAGTAATAGTTTGGTTTAAAGTTTTATCTCCCTAGAATAAACTTTCAAAGCATGTTGACACTGGTGATCGCAGCTCTTAGTCCCAAAAGAGAAGCTGTGTTCATCCAAGTTGTTTCAATGGTCACCCAAACCTTCTTATCCTTCTGTCTTCAATGGTACGAACTTTAATAGTCCATAGAATTAAGAGGCAGTGAATATAGTATTAGTGTTCATGTTTGAGTCTTCCTTCAAATGGCCCCAATATAACTAAATTTTCTCCTGCAGATGAGCAGAAAGGTTAAGAATACAATAGAACTCTGAGCATGATGATCGGCTGGGTATCCCAGCTGCCAAGTCGATGTTCTGTTAACAAGGAGTTTAATGGGACATCTATTTTATGCAGCATCACATCGCAGTCAGAAGGAAACATAGAAATACCTGGGCATATGTTTAGCCACATAGGGAAGAACTTCACAGGACGCCAGCTCAAGTGAAACAAGTTCAATCTATCCATTCTAATGATTCTAGAGTAAACAGGAAAACTGATGCAGAAGGCAGGAGGAGTAGTAGTAGGGGTTGAACACCCACAGCTTGAAAAATAGCATCACACTGAGTTTTCCCCATTCACGACGTAACAAGGCTACTTAAAGAAACCCTTATAAGTAGAGGTGAAATTGTAATCCAAAGTGTGAGTCACCAGGATAAAAAGAACACTGCTGGTTTTGCAACTGAAACGAATATTACCAAACAGACCATTCCTCTTGAATACCACACCAGATTGTAGAGAAACAGCATGGTGCACGCTCTGAAGTTAAATCCGAAAGAAGGAAAATTGGATGGAGAAAGATCTTAGGTAACCCTTAAGGGACATACTGGTGAAAGAGACAAGAGAAGTTGCTTTCATTTTAAGCAACTTTTCAGACGTTTGAAAGCACTTGTTTATTCCATGTCTGTTGGCAAACCTTTTGGACAACAGGGCACCTTACCCTGGTCCCTCACTCCCCAAAGCTGTTCCATCCAAAAGTGACTATGTGCTTCCCACTGGAGATGCTCACCGGCTTTTTCTAAAACTATTAATAGAGCCCCAAAGTGTTCCTGTCTGCAGAAAAAAATCACAGAAATAGTAACACACTGCAGTCTGCTGCGGAAGCTTGTCAATTAAAATAATGGATCTTTAGTCATAAATTGTTACACAGTTTGACGTTAGAGCAAGTGGATGAAGTATGGTAATGGTAAGGGAAGGGTAACAACAAAGAAAAACTTGTCAAATGATTCCAAAATTGGTAGTTTTTCCCCAGAGGGCTAGGAATATCGGAAAAATAATGCAGGTTTCCATGGAGTCGAGGCTAGCTCAACTGAGTATTAACTCCTAGGACAGATCAAGAGAGCTGTGAATACTAATACTTCTTAATGTTTCTTGTCTTTTTAGAGTAAAAATATTTACTTGATGTATAAAAACTTTCACATTATGTGTAAGTGGGCATATAGGTGAATGTTCATAAACATGCCAACGTAACCAAGGGCCCAGACAAAGTAAAAGAATAGTAACAATGATATAGAAACTTCCATTTTCTCCCCTTTAATTACAATAACCCCCAATATAACCACTTTTCTATCTTCTGTCGCCATTAATTGTGATTTCCCGCTTCATAGTATATTGACATCTTTGTGTCGGTCTTCTTTTGAGCAATATTACATCTGTGACATTTGTCTGTATTGTTGCTTATAGTTTTATTCATTCTTATCACTGGACAGTGTTACCTTTTGTGAACATAGCGCACTTCATGTAGCCAATAGTTGATGGACACTTGGAAGGTTTATGACTTTTGGCTATTATACATAATGCCACTGCAAAAATTCTGGCACCTGTCCTGGGTTGAATATATACACTCTTCTCTGCTGGGTCTACTCCTCAAATTGGAATTAGTGAATCCTAATATGTGTTGGAAAATGAGAGAGCTGAGATAGGCTACTGGAGCTTGGCTTGAACATCGGGGCAGGTGTTTAAGCTAAAGGGGCTGACAACTGCAGGCAAGAGCTGCCTTTGACCTGATGGTCACCTCTCTCTGCCACTTGACGTGAACTTTGGCTTAATCACAATATCACTTACATTGTAGTTTTCTTTCTTCATCCTTGAAATTGCCAGGATGGTTCCAAAGCAACCATATAAAGTTACGAAAATGGGAGGGAACACCATTCTAGGAATTACCACCCAAATTCTTAGTAAAAGCCAAGAATAGTGGAGGATTGCATGTCCCTCTCCTCAAGTAGTAAGACTACAGAAAGACCTGACACCACTTCCTCCCCGCTGCTCTTTTGCAGTCTGCCCCCTCTTCTCCCGGAGAGTGTACTTTGGCTCTAAATAAAGCTTTCACTTGCTTAGTTTACGTGGTGCATCCTGAACTTACCTTCCCGACAAACACCAAGAACTTAAAAAAACCTCCACTTGGAGGCTGGTAACATTTTCCTGTTTTGCTTTAGTTGTTTCAATCAGTCTTCCCAAGTGGTCATACTAATTTACGTTACTACTAGAACCCTGATTGCTCCACACCTTCAGTACTTTCTCTCCTTTTTTTTTTTTTTTTTTTACATGACAACCTATTTTTATATATTAAATATCCAATAGTATCTACAATTTTAGTCTTCCCTTCAAACCATGTACAGTAAGGATTCATAGCCTTTGAAGACATCAGCATAGTCCAAGGGGAGATTTACATGAAAGCAGAGACCCAGACGTGGTGGAGGAAAATGTCAAAACTCTATAGGGGTCAGGCACAGAGGCTCATGCCTGTAATTCCAGTGCTCTGGGAGGCCGAGGAGGGTGAATGTCTTGAGCTCAGGAGTTCAAGACCAGCCTGAGCAAGAGTGAGACCCCCGTCTCCAAAAAATAGCTGGGTGTTTTGTGGGCACCTGTAGTCCCAGCTACTCAGGAAGCTGAGGTAGGAGGATCACTTGAGCCGAAGAGTTTGAGGTTGCTGTGAGCTATGATGCCATGGCACTCTACCCAAAACTATTACCTTTAAACTCAAATATATGTATGCATCTATGATGTTTTTTGACATGGCTACATTGCTTGTTATAGGATTGTGTGTGTATACTTTTGAATGTTAATATCTTAATATTAGCTCTGCACAATATTTTCCAAAAATTTGTGCATTTTGCACCTCTTATCATAGTCATCAATTTGATGAATTCTTTGTTATCTGACATCTCAACTAAACTGAGAATGGAACTGAGTCTGACTTGTTCACTTTATATGTCCAGTGTCTTCATCTGTCTCTGCCACAGAATAAAATATGCAAGAAATATTTTGGTGAGAGGAAATGAATGAATGAAGACCACCAAAAAGGTTTTATAAGTACATGGGAAAAGTAAGAAATGTTGCATTTTTTAGTTATTAAAATAAAAACATTTTTCATTTAGAACAATTGAATTTGATGTGAACAAGCTTATTTTAACAATTTAAGATAATTCTTAGTCTGGGGTAATGGCTCACACCTGTGATCCTAGTACCCTGGGAGGCAGAGATGGGAGAATTGCATGAAGTCAGGAGTTCCAGACCAGCCTGAGTACCACACTGTCTCTACCAAAAATAGAAAAAAAAAAAAAAATTATCCCAGTAGAGGTGGGGAGTGTCTATAGTCCCTGCTACTCAGGAAGCTGGGACAGGAGGATCACTTGAGCCCAGGAGGAATTTGAGGTTGCTGTGAACTATGATGAACCTGCTGCACTCTACATGGGGCTAAAAAACAGAAAAAAAGGTATTCTCTTCACAGTGAGGTTTTGATCCACAAAGCAGCTGCTACCTTTTCTCACTATTCTTAGTTCTCGCGAACACTAGGTTTAGATACACAGCGCTAAAGCATCATTTCACGAATTTATCATTTGTGTGATGGCCAATCTTTAAGAAGTCATTTAATTTATTCCTCTATCTCCGGGGATTTAACCATTCCAAACAGCTAGCTGTCTACCAAATTCTTAAAGTTTCTATGACGTGAGATAATGTTGTCTTTTTGGGGTATCACACAGAAAACCTCCTATCCTGAAGCTTTCGCAACCACTTTTATGTTTTATCTGCGGTCATGATATTATAGTTAGAATTTATTGCTTGCTCAGGAAAAGTGCTTTCCCTTTTGAGTTTTAAAAAGCCAAGAGGACTCTCCTTTCCTTGTCGCCCTCCGCAGAGGTTGACCTCTGACCCGAAGGCACAGTGTCCTGTCTCCTCTCTAATTATGCTGCTGGCATCTTGCTGTCCTGTCTAATTTGCATTGTAACCAATGTAGAGGTGGGTGCTGCTGTTTGCAGCCACAGGAATAGCAAATGCAGAGGTGTTGGAAACCCTGTCATAGCTGTCTGAGGAAGTCTCCGTCAGCATTTTTCTGAAGAAGGAAAACAGCAGGGGCCTTTTATAATGTAACTTTAATTATAATGGGCCCAAGCACCCTGGCAGAGGCTGCCCATGTGTTGATGGTACACCTGCCAAGAATCATCTTGAAATGCCTCAAGACGTGTGTCTCATAAATGGTGTCACCCCCTACAGGTGCCAGCCAGCACTTCTTTTCTTTTCTTCCCTTGTCCCTCCCTGATCTCCCCTGTTCACTGGTTGGTCTGACTATTCAAATACGCGGCAACTTGAGGGAAAATTACGAGCCACAAACAATGAAGGGAGATTAACAAACCACTTGGTAAACCCACCCTATCTGTGTGACAGCAAGTACTTCCAATTTTCAAGCTGTGATCAGTGAAATCTAAATGAATAAAATGAAACAAAATAGGTCATTTTTCACCTTCTAATACTAAGTTTATTTGCAGAGCTTTGTGTTTTGAACATGACCTTCAAAAGCCTAGCCAGACAACAAAACCTCAGAAAGCCAACCAGCAGATGGCAACACGTGAACCTCCGTGAAGCCTTCTGATAGCTTATTCTCCATAAGAAACTATCTGATTTGTTTGTAATTTGGTTTGGCCTAGAGACTAATTCAGTTCTTGGGGAAGGAATTCTTTAAATCAAACAAAAAGGAGCAAGAGAATTTTATCTGCTGGTGTTTCTAATAATTTTTGCTGGTTTTCTTTTTATTTTAAGAAAATTTTCAGTTTTCTCTAATCAACAGTTCCTCATTTTTAACATAACCTCCTTGGAGTGCGGTTGACTAGATACTTAAATCAGAGAATAAATGCTTAGGGTTTTATGATCAATAAAACAAATTAAGGCAGTAATATTAAGCTTCTTAAACTTATTTCTTAAGTAACTGATGTTTGTATGACACCACATGCCCATAAAACATTTTCAAAGTGGATTTTCAGAATATTTCAGAATTTTATGCCAATACTTTGATGGGAGGCGTATATCTTTGTCTGTTGCAAGAGTTGGGTTATCGCTGTGTTTCCAGACCACTGACAGGCTAAACAGTATTCCTTTATCCTCAAACTCACTGTCCCAACTGCAAAACTTTAAGAAGTTACAGGATCACTCCTACCTACTTCCCTGCTGAGTGTTAGCTGCTCCTAATTGAGTAGGAGGTGGGGAATTGACAGGATTCATTATTCCGACTTGGTAACTGATACTAGTCAGCCTCCAAGCCCCAAGTGAAAGGTATTAACCAAACATTGGATATTGCACTGTTCTTTCCCCCCTGGAAGCATCTCCTGCTAATATTAATTGTCAGCCAGTAGCAGCAAATCTAAAACAAAGCATTATTATAGCTTTATTTCCCTCCTTATATATTCTCCTAACTCATGCACACCAGGGGTGCAGGGCGGGGGAGGAGGGATATTGGAATCGGTAGCAGATGAATGATGGATGAATCATAAATTGGATTGTGTGTTGGTTTATTTAATTAGCTTATTAGCCTTCTCTGGAAACATCTAGGCACTGTGCAAAATTAATATATACAAGAATATTTATCTGTCCAATTAGGAAAACATAAATTAGTCACATCTATGCTGCGAAAACCACAACTGCCAAAAGAAATTAGGCAAATGGAAGAGTAATAAAAATAAATGTTTCGCGATGTTTTCTCAGTGCCCCATGCATGAGGGCAGGATATTGTCAGGGAAGTACCCTCAGTTTATAAAGAAGGGAACTACTTTCCAAGGAGCTTGGTCATGTGGAACAGTCACCTGTCTTACAGATTTTTTAAAAATGTACATTTATTGACTGACTGGCTTATCATGTGAGGTGATCTTTTCCATGGCAGAATTAATGGAATTTCAAAGATTTTCTTTTATACCTAAAATTAGGTCACAGAATTGAGACACCTGTTAGAAAATAGTCTTCTGTTGTCTATTTTTGAGAAGCTAAATATTCTACTTGGGTTAAGCATCTGTTTTGCTCCTGTCCACCTTAAAGATGGCAAACCATTTGTTGGGCATGGATCACCACTGGATTGAGTAAGTAGTAACTGCGATTCAACTCAAAATAGGGTCTCCCTTATCTCAAATTCTACAGATTCTGAAAGCTGCTTTACCCATTCACTAGGAAAAATTCTACCCCCAGTTCATTCATTCGCTTTCAACAGTAATCCACTGACCATGAGAAATGATGAAATCTGAACTGCAAGAAGAATAAGATAATTTAATGACTACCTATTCTACATAATAAGTATATAGTTTCAATTTTCAAAAACTAGAAGTTTGTGATAATTTTCAGGTATTGTTAAAAATGAAATGGCTATCCCTCAGTGGGAAGAAGCTGTAGATTTGATACAGTCTTTGTTTCCAGTGATCTCTGAACAATGAATTATAAATGCTCATTTGCAATTCTGGAATCAGATGATATTCAGAGGTCTGGAAATATCTGTCAGTGGTCATGCCACCTGGTGGATAGATTTGTGTGTCAAGCAGACAGGGCAGGTGCTACCCATTCAGAGATGGACGAACTCATTGCATGATTCTGGCATGGGAACAATGGGAAATCAGTGAATTAAATCAAAGTATTGTCAGACATTCGAGAGCCCTTGGAAAATGGATACACACACTTAGACACACATAAATACACATGCATAAAAACACACCACAGAGGCTAAAAATATGCAGGCTGTTTTGGGTATTCATTACCCAGACAATGTTGGAAATAAAACTTAGCCCTGGACAGTTGATGAAAATGTGACCTGATGAGTGCTTGCCTAACTGTTGACTCAGCAGTGAATCTCTCTCTAAATGTTTAGCTATCTCTTTGCTTACTATTATTTTTTGCATCAGCTTCAGCTTCACTTATGGGATACATACTTGAGAAGTTTGAATCTGTTCTTTGCTCCTGGAATGTCTTCTATTCACCTTTGTTCTGGATCGATAATCCTGCTGAAACAGAATGTTTGCTGGGAGGTTGGTTTCCCTCTATAAATTAATAATCCTTTACAAGTCTTTTGTGATGGCTGTTGAGACAGTTCTTAGTCTTACAGTCACTTTTCCATGGTGATCTCTCTCTTCCCCATATCAAGTTCTTTTTTTGTAGTTAATTATGCTTCCCAAAGCTCATGAATTTTAAAAAATTCTCGACTGTGAACTAGTATTTTTTCTTTCCCATTTTATTTCCCCCCTTTGAACTCTAATCAGATCTATATTACATTTTTATTTCTTTCTGTCTTCCGTATCTCTTAACTTCTCTCTCTTTTTTCTCCTCAGCTCTCTATGCTGTATTTTTGGTAGCTATTTTTTCCATAATTATCTTTCAGTTAACAAATTTTCTCTCCAGGTATATTGACCTTATTTAAATAATCAAGCTAGGAGTGGTGGCTCACACCTGTAATACCAGCACTTGGGAGGCCAAGGCGGGTGTATTGCCTGAGCCAGAGCAAGACCTTATTTCTAAAAATGAGAGAGAATTGCTACTCAAGAGGCTGAGATGAGAGAATTGCTTGAGGTTGCTGTGAGCTATGACATCACAGCACTCTACCAAGGGAGACAAAGTGAAACTAGTCTCAAAGAAATAAGTAATCAATTACGTGTTATTAAAAATTTATGATTGTATGTATTTTTATTTCTAGAAGCTCAACTTATATCTTATTTTTCTTAACAAATCTGTTGGTCACTTTTACGGTTCTTGATCTTTACCCATGCTTTATATCATTTCTTTAATTTTGTAATTGTTAGCATTATTTCTGTCTGGTCATTCTAATGCCTAACATCCTTGGGGGTTCTAAATCATGCCTTTTTGTTGTTTCTACAGACTTTGTCAAAATTGCTAATTCATCTGAATATTAATAATTTTAGACTGGAAGTTTAAATTTAGTTCATTCTGGACATTGTGCAGGGCCTGGCTTAATGATGCTTTCTTCCTGGGAGGACATGTGGTTTTTCATCAGGATTCCATGACACACTAAACTAAAATCAGTTTCTTGACTTTGCTGATTCCAGGCCACACAAGGAATGCCATGTTGTCACATAGACACATATCAATACTTCATTCTTTTTTACAGCTGAATCTGCTGGGTGGATATACTATATATTATTTATTCATTCATAAGTTCATGGGCATTTGGGTTGTTTCCACTTTGGGGATATTATGAATAATGTTGCTGCGAATATAGATGTACAAGTTTTTCTGTGGATATACTTTTTTATTTCTCTTATCTGTATACATCTAGGAGTAGAATTGCTGGGTAAAATGGTAATTCTAACTTTTTAAGGAGCCATCAAATTGTTTTACAAAGCTGTTGCACTATTTTACATTTCTACCAGCACTGTACAGAAGTTCACATTTCTCTATCAACTTGTCCACATTTGTTATTTTTTGTCCTTTTTTTTTTTTTTTTTAGACATCCTGATGAGTAGGAAATGGTATTTCATTGTGGTTTTGATTTTCATTTATCTAATGACTGACAATACAGAGCATCTTTCCCTGTGCTTATCAGCCGTGTGAATGCCATCTTTAAAAAAACACCTATTCAGATCCTTTGCCCATTTTTAAAACTAGGTTGTCTTTTTGTTGCTGAGCTATAAGACTTCTTTGTGCATTCTAAGTACGAAGCCCTTATAAGGTATGTTAATAGTAAATACTGCCTTCCGTTCTGTGAATTATCTTTTCACTTTTTTTGTACTCTCTCTTAAAAAGTTTTAAGTTTGATGAAGTCCAGCTTCTCTGCTTATACTTCAGATGGTATCCTATCTAAGAAACCACCAGTGTTGTTCTTTACACACCAACTTCACTGCAGCTTTTGTTTTATTTTTTTTTCCACTGGGGGGTTTAATCTTACATTTGAGCATGCTCAAGTATGCATTTAATAGGAGGTTTATTGTATTTTTTCTAACATACTTTGGTATTTTGTTGTGAGAGGGATTATCAACCTATCTGGTGCTCTTTATTTTCAGAAATGGATGTGACAGTTTCTATTATGATGTATGAAGGCAGCAAAGTATCTGCTCACTTTCTTAGGAACTGAAGGTACAAATTCAAGTTCTGTTTCTATTACGACCTTGAGGAAGTTACTTAATTGCCAAAGGCCTGAATTTCTTTATGTATAAACTGGATATTAATCCCTAATTCTTACAGTAGTATTAAGGATAAAACAAGATAATATGTGTAGCCACCACATTATAAGAGCTCACTAAATGTTAGATAGCTATGTTATTATCAAAAATAAAATTCTCTTCAAATGATCTATAAAAAAAAACCACATGTTAACTATCATGCCCTCTTTTTGGTTGGTTAATTTATTGGCTCTGTTTATGAATTTTTTTTACAAAGTAGGACACTGAAACTGAGCCTAACACAATAGGTTGATGATGTTCACAAAATCCATTTGCAGTTGAACTGAGATTTGAACCCGCCTTGTCAGACTTTGAGATACATATCCACTTTTATAAATTCTAAGACTCTCTTACAACTAATTTCTCATTCTGGGCAATCATCCTTTAGTAACTTTATTCTCCAGAAGTCTGATCTTATTATATGTGATAATTTTCCTTCTCGATCTGTTCAATAGCCACTAGTGGTAGAAGGCTATTTAACTTGAAATTAATTTAAATTGAATAAAATACAAAATCAAGTTCTTTAGTTGCTCTAGTCACATTGCAAATACTTCCCGGACACATATGTCTAGTGTCTATCACATTTAACCACACAGAAATAGGATACTTCCATCATTGCACCAAGTTCCATTGGACAAAAATACTCTAGATTTATTTATTTTTTTAACTGAGGGAACTGTGTCATGCTTCCCAGCTGTCATCTGCTCCTTCATGGCCCTTTAAAATTATATGAGACACTATTTATTTATTTATTTATTGGCTCACTATAGCCTCACTTTAACCACATCAGTGGTTATAAGCTTGGGAAAAGATTTCAATTGTGTTGCCATTTATTCTTTGATTCTCCGATGCTCTGGGTAAGTGAATGAGGTGCTCTTTTCCCATCTAAGCAAGAGTTTGCCAACCACACCTTTCTGGGACATAGAACATTTCAAATCAAAATCACTCTCCTTAAAAAGAAGTTCAAGAGCAACCCAGATGAAAATAGATACAAATTAGATTTTTCTAAGAGTGATCCCTGTGTAACCCCTTCTATTAGCTAAATTCTAGTATTAACAAAAATATAGTGAATCCTGTATATTTCAAACTTTTAAGCACAGCAAGATGTTGCATCCCTAAGCATTTATCTCAATTTTTTTAAAAAAAGGAAGGAACTGATGAGCTGGCCAAGGCACTATTAATAAAAATTCTAACAGTGTCTGTCAAGGGAAGCTGATAGCACCCTTTATCTCCTGTTCTTAACACTGGGCTTTCGGACATAGAACAAACTATGGTATCTCCATACAATGGAGTATCATTCTGCAATAAAAATGTGCACTATGAAGCCACAAAAAAGATGTCAAAGACCCTTAAATGCATATTGCTAAGGCAAAACTATAGAGAGAATAAAAAGACCAGTGTCTCTGGGGTTTGGCTGGAGAGGGGATGGAGGCTGAGCCAAGAGGATCTGTACTTGTATTCCAGTCACCTGAAAGAATTAGCAACTTCCAAAGACTTCTGACTTAAGACTAAATGAGAATTGTAACTAAGAATCTGTCCCTTTCCTGCACCCCCTTCACCTTTATTCTATTTGCCATATGGGTAAGTTAATCACTTCACTAACTGTATTTTCAAGATTTTTCATTATTTCATTTGGTAAAAACTTTTGGAACGTACGTGCAATTATTATACATTTAACAATCTGCTAGTATCACTGAAAAAAGTTGGAATTAAGAAGAAAATCTATTCTTAATCTCCAAGGAAGCGCTCCTTTGCCAACAACAAGGTAGTGACTCACCTGTACCCCCTAAAATTCAACCTGTTCATGTCCCAAAATAGTAAAAATATTCACACACAGCTGTCAGCATAAACAAAATTGTGCTCTCTGCACCACAGAGAGAGTGTCTGTAAAACATTAAACACAAGTATGGCTGGGTTTGTGTCCACACAGGGTGAAAAAGTTATCCTTTTTGTGTGAGTCAGCAGCAGGCAGAAGGAACAACTGGAAATAAATGTGTATGATGAAGAGATTGTAGTTGAAATGGACAGTCCTGAGAACTCCTTAACTGGATTTGATTGGATTGTCTGGTAATGGCACTTCACTAAGGGTGATGAACTTGAGAGGGAGGGGCTGGCAGCAGGAGAAAATAGTACAGTCTATGGATGATAAAATAGTAGGTATCTAAAAGTTCACTCAGAGCAGACTTTTAGAAATATGAGTCACCCCCAAAGTCTGTGCAAGGATAGGGTTCAGAGGTAGAATCATGAAGCATCAGTCAGCCAACAGTGAATACGATACTGGCTACAGCCTCACCCATCTTCAATTAGCTATATGGCCTTGAATGAGTCCCTTGGATTTTCTGAGATTTAATATATTCATCCCTGGCTCGGCACCTGTAGCTCAGTGAATAGGGCGCCGGCCACAAACACTGAAGCTGGCAGGTTCAAGCCTGGCCCAGGCCTGCTAAAAAAATAATGGGCACTGCAATAAAAAATAGCCAGGCATTGTGGCAGGGGCTTGTAGTTCCAGCTACTTGGGAGGCTGAGGCAGGAGAATTGCTTGAGCCCAAGAGTTGGAGGTTGCTGTGAGCTGTGATGATACAGTGCTCTTCTGAGGGTGACAAGGTGTTAATCTGTCTCAAAAAAAAAAAAAAAAAAAAAAAAATATATATATATATATATATGTATCTTCTTAAAATAGAGATAATTATATTTATTCTGATCATCACATGAAATAATGGATGGAATGTGAGGTATTATTATTAAACATCTGTAAGACACCTTGGAAATGAACAAATCACCTTTTTTGTTGTAGATTGCAGAAAGCAAGTTTTTGGTACTAGCTTTTAAAAAAAAAGGGGGAAGGAGTAAGCAGGGAACAGGTGGAGCACAGGGCATTTTTAGGGCAGGGAGAACATTCTCCGTGGTATGTAATCGTGGACAGGTATCAGTCCACAAGCCCAGAGAAGTGCATGATATAAAGAGGAGACCCTCCTGTAAACTATGGGCTCTAGTCAATAATCATGTGTCAATATTTTTATATCAATTTTAACAACATACCCCACAAATGCAAGCTATTAATATTGAAAAACCTCGGGGTGGGGGTAGGGTTGGATATGGGATGAGGGAACTCTTTATATTCTGCAACATTTTTCTATAAATCTAAATCCACTCTAACTTAGGGTGACACCTGTGGCTCAAAGGAGTAGGGCGCTGGCCCCATACACCAGAGGTAGTGGGTTCAAATCCAGCCCTGGCCAAAAAAACTGCAAAAAAAAAAAAAAAATCACACTAACTTAGAAACTTCATCCCAGTTTAAAAGAGAATGAGAATGTGAGGAGGAAGGAGAGGGAGGAAAGGGAGGCTAAGAGGTGGGGAGGTGAAAGGAAGAAAAATCAGGGTGTGAGGCTGGGTGAAGAGACATCCAACCCATGATGAATGGGACAAACCTAGGAAGAGGAAGAGAGACAACCAGAGGTGAAAGGGAAAGGAGGTATGATCCGGAAGAGCCTGAGAAAGGGCTGAGAGCCAGCTGGACGTCACACTGAGCTCTCACTTAGGCTCACCCTGTGCTGGGTGTGGCCACCCACTTGGTCTAAAGCCCCATTTTATTCTAATGTAGGGTGACTCTGCTGGGGTATACCCGCCCTAGAAGGTTTTCAGAAACTTTTGATAGGATTTACTGATTAGGATAATTTTAAAATTACTGATTTCCAGGTTTTCAGATTCAAGTTTGGTACATTCTGTTTCACAACAGCCCTTATTCACAGTATAGAAAAGAAGGCTTTCCCCTACCCTACTGGGAAGCTTCTGGTGACGTATTTCCTGTTGTGTTATTAAAAAAAAAAAAAATGAGGACGTGCAAATAGAAAATTCAAGATACTCTCTGGGAGACTGTGGTTTTTATGATCTATCAGTGAGGACCACAAAACCAGAAGCCGTCCCCTCTCTCCCTGCCTTACAAATAGTTTTCTTAAAAATCATTTGAGAAATATCCTTCTGGGGATGTTCTGAAACAAATATTTTGTGGTGTGAGAGTGGTGAGAAGAATGGCCAGTTTGGTTAAATGACCTCCCTCCAGAAAGAATGGGTTGATCTTTGAGCTGGGGTACATCCTGGTTTGAAGTCTTGGAGCCTATAAAGTCTGGGGAGCCCTTATTATGTAAATACAAAACTATTACAAAATTATTTGCAAAAGTGACTATTTAGAAACAAAAGGTCCAACCAATTACATTTGTTTCAAATTTGGAAATGTTGACAAATGCCACAAAAATCACAAAGTTCAGGAAAATAATATGTTTTTTCACAGTCAGAATGAAAAATGTTTTCTCTATGTTTGGGCTACATGTATTTTGATTGTTTCTGCATTTAACTACTATTCTGTCATTTTCTATGAACAGAAAAAAAAAAAAAATCCAGTATTTCCTTCTGCAAGATCTATTGAAAGTTTTTCCTTGGAATCGATAACACAGAAAACTTTATGTCAGCATCATATTACATATGATGATATCAGTAGTATCTGGTGGAAATATTTAAGGTTATTAACTGTGGGACAATCGCTTTAAAGTTTCTTTAAAGTTTCTAGGAAGACTTTTCTCAGACTTCTTTCTAATAAACTACCCTTACATTTCTGGTAGCAAGCTTTGTTGGACAAGTTCATAGGATGGTACTCCAAGTTCACATCATTTCAAAATGTGGGATATATTCCTAACACATATTTTTATATGAATCCAGCTAAAGTAAGAAGTATAAAAGTCATGACCGTGGAGTTGTACAGAAAGTATCTTTAATTCACCTTCTTTTGACTCAGATGTTCCAAAAAGCCTGGACCCACTTCAGCAACATGGAAAACCAGAGAGGAAGGAAGAGAGGAAGTGAGCTGACAGTTAGGTCTACACCATCTCACTGTTACAGAGTTTATGAAAATTATACAATGGCCCTATTAACACATTGCCTGGGCCCCTCTCAGGCCTGGCGGGACAGAGGCTTTGTGTGAGCAAAACCCCTCATGTTCTAGCTTGTTGACCTTCACCTATGGATACCTGCCTCTCTGTTGGAGAGAGAGGGCCTGAGAGCTAAGAAAAACAGTAGCCCAAGGAAGAAATAATGAACACGAAGAAGAAATCACATGTTTAATTATAAGCAGTTTTTAAAAGCTGCTCTTGATGCCCATTTCTAGGTCTTGATAATAGCAGGGGTGAAAAATACGCGGCTAAATATCTAAAGCATTATCTAAATATCTAAAGCATTATAGTTTGAATGAGACTGATAGACTTAAAAGTAACTTGAATCAGTCGCGTGCAGTGGCTCACGCCTGTAGTCCCAGCACTCTGGGAGGCCGAGGTGGGTAGATTGCTTGAGCTCATGAGTTCAACACCATCCTAAGCAAAAGCAAGACCCTGTCTCTGCTAAAAATAGAACAACTGAGGCAAGAGGATCACTTGAGCTCAAGAGTTGGAGGTTGCTGTGAGCTGTGATGCCACAGCACTCTACCCAGGGCAACAGCTTGAGACTCTGTCTCAAAAAAAAAAAAAAAAAAAAAATCAAAAAGTAACTTGAATCTTTTCTGAGGCTGTTAAAATTTCTCAGATACACTGGGTAGAGCCATGGATACAATGTTTATGCGATTTCTTTTTAATCTATTGGATTCAAAATGAAAACCTCCTTTGCCAAATCAGATAAAGATTTGTACCACACGAAAAAGTATTACAAACTATATAAAAAAGAATTATATTCTATGAAAAATTGTACTATAGGGTAGTACAATTATTTTAAGTACAGTCTACCAACTTATTTCATGTTACAAAATGTCTAAGATTTTCTACCTCATTGCCAAGAAGTACAATTATATTCTAACTGCTCACCAGTTATGTTTTAGTGACTTTTTTTTCCATTAAATGCAAAGGAAAAGTAAATTTATGATATTTCAGCTATTAATGTTCTCATTTCTGAGCTGTTATTCTCACATACTAAGCATACATGCAAGGGAACATAAATCATAATCTTAACGACACGGTTTCTTAGGTTATAACAGAAGGAGGAATGAGAGAAAAATATTCTTTTATAAAGTTATAGAATGCAAATAAATACACTAGAAACATTACACTAGGGGATTTTAATTTTTACTGTCTTATTTTTTGATATGAATATTAAAATATTTATTTTAACTGAAAAATGAATTCAGATTTTTTTTGAAAGTTGGATGGGGCTGATTGTTGACAAAAAAGAACAAAATACCCAGATCGAGTAGAATGATTTTGATGTATTTCGTCTTTTTCTATTGTCTATAAGATTTAGCATGATCTGTTTTTTGTAATTATCTTTTATTTATAAATATTAGTTGTCTATTTTCTGATACTTAAAAAAAAAATAAGAAGAAATTAACTGATGACTCCATACTGAATCTCAGAGTCAAAGCATTCTATAATAGGCATACTCTTATTTGACAATGTGAGTGTTACTTTCTTTGCATTATTGTTATTATTGCTTAATATTTTGATGTAGCAATTGTCTGATTCCTTTTCTGAATGTATTTATGTTCATTCGTTCTTTACAAGGTTTTCATTTCTAATCCTTATCTCAAACATTATCATTCTTATATTTTAAGTCTTTTAAATTTTGTGAAGGCAAAAAAAATGGAAACCTAATTAACACGTATATGTGAAAAAATAAAAATTAAAAAAAATAAAAGAAAATTTAAAAAAAAAGTTTGTTATCAGAGTAGATGTAGACTATTTTCCCCAAATAGTCTGTAGCTCCAAGATTTGGATCCAAAAGTTATTTAAGTATAGGAGTAAATAAAAATACTTAGTCAAAATGTTATTATAGCAAAGGTATGTTGAAATAATCAATGCTTTGAGTTTTTGAACTCTTTCCAAATTTATTGGGCTATGCAAAGTGCCTCAAACAGGCTTAATTATTAATAATAGACATCTGACAAATCTTAGAGAACCCCGTTGGTATACTTCCCAGATTCTGAAGGAGTTTATTGACTGAATAACAAATCAGGTCATTTTCAATTCTTTCCTTACTAAACATTTGAAGGAGGACCCTATCAAATTGTCAGTTCATACATCATTAAAATAATTTTGATTACATATCATTATGATACTTGGCATCAAGTGATATTATTAAAAAATTCCTTCCATACCCATCTACTTATTAATATGAACGCAATCTCTCAGGCTTTACAACAATAAATACGATGAATTAAATAGGATGTATGTTGCAGACAATCCTAGCAATAAATAATACTCAGGAAGACACGAACAGATTGAAATTAAAAAAAAAAAAAAAAGAAAGAAAAAAACAGCCCTAGTTATTTCATATTGAGATTTGCTTCCACTAACCTTTATTTTTTATTTAAAATTACTTTCCAAGTTTACACTATATTTCTGGTATCAAGTGTATAATATTACTCTATTACCAATAATCCTAATAACCCAGAAAAATAATTTGTAAGCACTTAGGGTGTTATGATCAGAGACAGTTTAACAAACATAAAATTTTAATTTGTATACATATTTTTATGGCAGACATACATTTTATAAAATCAAGAAAAGATAATACAAATATAAAAGGTAAAAACATAAAGAAGGTGAAATGGAAGAGAATTTCAAGGAGAAAATAGATTATGTAGTATCCTATAGTCTTCCTATGAAAGAAGAATCTCTTTATAATTAAAATTGGCATTGAGGTTCACTGGATACACGTATTTTTATTTTATTGTGATAAAAACATTTACTTTTAATTGAGGCAGTCTTGCTCTGTTGCTATGGTGGTGTGACGTCATAACTCACAACAACCTCAAACTCTTGGGCTCACGGGTTCCTTCTGCCTCAGCCTTTCAAGTAGCTGGAACTACAGGTAGCTGCCACAAGGCCCAACTAATTTTTCTATTTTTAGTAGAGATGGGGTCTTGCTTTTGCTTGGGCTGGTCTTGAACTCCTGAGCTCATACAATCTTTGTGTGATTTCTTTTGAATCTATGTATTGGATTCAAAATTCATCTGGCCTCCCAGAATTACAAAATTGGATTCAAAATTCATCTGGCCTCCCAGGATTACAGTCATGGATCCCAGTCAGTGGTAAAAATACTTAACATTAGCTCTTCTCTCTTAACAGATTGTCAAGCGTGCAGTCAAGTATTGTACTGCATATCTCTAGAACTCACTCATCTTACATAACTGAAACTTTATACTCATTGAATAGCAACCCATGGCAACCACCATTCCGCTCTGCTTCTGAGCGTGTGATTACTTCCTACAAGCGAGGTTGTGCAGTATTTATTCTTCCATAACTGGCTCTTTTCACAAAGGGTGATATCCTCATGGTTTATCCATATTGTCACATCTCTTTTAAAGCTGAATAATATTCCATTGTGTGTATATATCACACTTTCTTCATCAATTTGTTTTTACATCCTGGTTGCTATGAATAATGCTTCAAAGAATGTGGAAATGCTAATATTCTTTTTTTTTTCACTTCTATATTATATTTTTATTTTTATTTATTTTATTAAATCATAGCTATGAACAATAATGCAATCTAATATTCTTTTAAGTCCCTCAATTCTTTTGGATAAATACTCAAGAGTGGAATTTCTAACTCTTAATGTAGTTTATTTTTAATTTTTTGAGGAACCTCCAGTGCTGTTTTCTGTGCAGGCTACATTCCTACCAACAGTGTGCAAAGGTTCCAGTTACCCTACAACCCTCACCAACATTAGCTGGTTTTTTATTTTTTATTTTTTTTTAATAGTAGCCAGCCTATCAGGCATCAGGAGGTACCTCATTGTGGTTTTGATTTTGCATTTCCAAAGCATCTTTTCATATACCTGTTGGCCATTTGTATGTCTTCACTGCATCCATTTAAAAGAATGTTCTACTGATTTTTAAGTGACAATAGTTATAACACATCTGAATTTCCATTATTGGAAACTTCTGACAAAGATTTTTAGATGACTATTACAAATATGCAAAGGGTATGTAGGTTTCCAAAATACTTTTAGGGGATACAGAAGAAAAGTATTTGAAGACTAAAGCTAAAATTCTACAAAGAACTTATTAAAGATACTATCTTTTTTTTTTTTTTCTTTTGAGATAATTTTATTGTTCTCAAAGAAATATATAACTTAAAAATTTGAGGAATAATAGTATGGTTATGTTGAAAATTAGCCACTATCCCAGCTGTCAGCAAACGTCACCACACTAGCTGTAAAAGTCTTACTGGAACACAGCAGTTTCTACACCATCTATAGTGGGCTTCATGCTACCAGGACAGAGGCGAATAGTTGCAAGAGAGATCATACTAGTAGGTGGCTCTTTTCAGAAAAGATTTGTTAGTTTCTGCTCCATCTCACCTTCCACACTTGATTTCTGCTCCTCTGAAGCAGAAATCAAAACTCCTTTAGGTGTATCTTCTGAAATTTAACACCACATTTATAAATGTCATAGACTGGGTATTCCTGCATTAGAATCCAGACAGATTCACGCACACACATGCCCTAAATAGACATATGAACACTTCCCTCTGGCCTACATTGGTATTTAGATTTCATTTATACTTATTATGACTATATGATTATCGTTAACATTGGGGGCATTTCATTTATTTCCTGTGTGATCTTTTTATTTTCCTGTAGTTAAAATTACTTTGATATGTGCAGATTCAATGTAAACCTCACATTTGCATCATCCTGGGAGCTTTCGGGAGGATTTCACCCATATGCCCCTAATGTAAGTGCAGAAAACGTATATCTTAAATGGGCAGGTAGATACAATCTTACACAAAATAAGGTAATCATTACCAAATCGACGTAGAAAGCATTCCCCATGCCCCGGTCTCTGCCGTGTTCCCTTTCCATCATGACAGCCCAAAAGTAAGCCTTATTTTACTTTTATTACTACAGATTTGTCCTTGATTTAAATGGAATTGTGCAGCAATCACTCTTTTGTGTCTGATTTATTTTTGTGGTGAGATTTGTTCATGTGATTCCATGTCTTAGTAGTGTAACTCCCCTTAGGTATATTATTTAATTTTGTGAATATAATATAATTTATTTATAATTTGCACTATTTTAATAATGTCTTTCTATCAAGATTAGTTCTTAATTTTAATAAAATGTAACGGATCAAACTCTCCCTTCATGGTAAGCACTGTTTCGTATCTTAAGAAATCTTGCTTATCTCAAGGCCATGAAGATTTTTTTTTTTTATGCTTGTATTATGTAAGAAAGAGATAATGACTCATATCTTCCCCACATGTCTATGTAATTAATACAACCCCATTTATGGAAAAAGTTGTCATTTTCTTTCTGCATAATATTAGCACTTTTGCTATAGGTATAGGTAGATGGGTGTAGCTGTTCTTTGTTGTTGTTGTTATTGTTTTACTTTCTGTTTTGATCCATTAATTTTTCATTTGTCCTTGAACTAATATAACATTAATAGCAGTACTTACAATTGCTTTATAATATGTTTTGATAGTCAATAGTGTAAATCCTTCCACTTTTTTTCCTCCCTAACTATTCTTTTTTTTTTTTTTTTTTTTTCCTTTACTATTGGTGACCCTTTAAATTTTCATGTATTTTAGAATCACTTTGTCAGTAGCCATAAAAATCCTCCTGGAAATTTTTTTTTTAATTTTTATTTTTCTTTATTAAATCATAGCTGTGTACATTAATGCGATCATGGGGTGCCATACACTGGTTTTATAGATCGTTTGACACATTTTCGTCACACTGTCCTCCTGGGATTTTGAGTGTGATTGCTTTGCATATACAGACTAATTTGCAATACTGGACTGTCAACATATAAGCACAATGGGCTCAGAAATCTTTATAGAAGTCCTCCAGGTGTTATGTATATGCAAATTAAATCATAGAAACTTTAATCTCAAAGCATTTATAATTCATGATTTTTATTTTCTTCATCTCCTGTGACTTACATTTCATTTTGATCTTATTTCTTTCTTCCTTTTCTTCTCTCTGGGGTACAGTTTGGACTATTTTCACTGATCTATCTTCCAGTTCACCAATCCTCTCTTTTATATCTAATGTACTACTAAATCCATCACTACATACGCTTTTAAATTTTAAATATTTATACTTTTAATTCCATAATTTTTATGCTTTTCTTTTTTCATAAATTCCAGTTCACCTTTTTAAAATCTCCCTCTTGTATATTCTTCAGTATATTAATTATATTTGCATTTTAAAGTATATTTCTTAGTGTCTGTGGGTCTGTTTCTATTATCTATATTTTCCTTTTGGTTTTTCTGTGTTTGAGTCTAATTCTTAGCTTAAGTAATGATTTTTTATTAGTGAGATGAATCCAAGTGGCACCCATCTTTCTATAATAGTGAACCTCATCTTAGCCTTTTCTAGTGCACAATTTGTACGTGAATGACAAAGCAGCTATATTCACATGTAGTACTTTAACAATTATTTTCCCAAACTGGGAAACATGTCTACCACATTTCCTCTGGTAGTAGACATATAATGTAATGTATACACAATTATATATATGTGTAATGTGTAATGTATACACAGTTATAGTAAACTGATTGTCCATGGATAGTTAATGTTACTCAGAAATTTATCCCTTTTCATCAACAGATGATTTTGGGGGAAAGATTTTCCCTGTCTATCTGCCTATCTGGTGTTGTGCTCTTGTCCCACAGTGTGTCCTATTGACCAAGTAGCTCAACATACCTGACCCCTTCTCACAACCTAGTAAAATTATCTTTACATAGGTCAAAAAGTTACCCATTTGTTTCTCTACCTCTCAGATTCTTTCGTGTGTGTGCATGCACATGCTATGTCGATCATGTTCTAATCAGGAGACAGAAACCATCTGAATTATTTTATTGATTCCTGTTATAGTTAATTAGGTACTTGGATGATGGAAATGGCAAATAAAGAACACTTAAAGCTCACAGAGAAGTTAAGCTATAGGGTTAACCCCCATCTCTAGGTCTATGAGACAGAAAGAGACAAGACTGAAAATTATCAAAAACAGGCTACTTGGGGGGGGGGGGGACTGATGCTGAGACTTCTGAGAAGGGCAAACCCCCTGGCCGGTGCTCGTATCTCTCGGAGGACTAGGATACTGATTCTAGCAGCATGGTGCATGTGTGTATTGGAAACAGACGGTGCTACTGGAGTAAGACTCTCTGCCAGGTGAAGGGGTAATGTTACTGAAGGGATACTAAATGAAACTGGAAGCAAAATAGGATGTAAATGTCTCCTTGCTGCCTTCCAGCCTCCCATTTTCCCTCTGGCAGCCTCTAAGAACAATTTAGCTAGAAAAGAAATAGCACCATTATACTTCTCCTACTGTGGGATACATATTTCCCATTTTAAAACATACTTGAAATTGGCACGAATCTTAGAATAGGTGGCAAATCTTGGTTCAGGTAGTAATGTTTTTCTTCCTTAGTGTCACATAAAGTCACGATGCTTTCAATAATCAAGATTTTCTTCACTTGTATGAAATGCAGTATTTTTAAAAGTATAAAATGATTTCTATAACCAAAGATTCTGACTCTAGTAATGGTTGTTTTTCTCTTGTATGTTCTCACATACCATCTGTTAATTATTTCTTCAAGTTTGCTAGGTCTAGTGTCAATCATTCTGATTTATGGTTTCTACACTGTTTCTTAATTTTTCCAACATTCTCCCACCTGGAGGATTATAGTTGTCTTCTTATTCTCAATTGGACTATCTCTCCAAAAACCATGATGAGAAACTTCTGCATTTTAGACAGAGCAGCGATACTGTGATCACATTTCTAGGTCCTTTTGGTGTGTCAGGATTTGAGTCAAATGGCCACAAAAACTCCTTTAAGGGAATTACTGCTTTCTCCTATCATTTGTCCAAATTTCCATTTCATAGCATTTGTAACTCTTCCCAGTTTTGTTTTGCTTCAAAGTTTCTGGAAACTTCAGTAGCAACCTATGTAACAGGATATGTAACTACCTATGTAACAGGATGTGTAGCAACCTATGTAATAAGATATATAACAACTTATGTAGTAACAATTATGTAGCAACCCATGTAGAAAGATGTGTGGGAACGGGGACAGCAGGTTTGCAGAGACAAAGTGATGGTTGACCGGGACAGTGGGCTTGCAGAGACAAAAGTGTGGCAGTTACTGGACATTAAGGAGACATTGGCAGTTGGAAATTGATCAGCTGTGGAACTCCAGTGAAGAGGTAAGGGCTGGGGGAGGGGTCCATGCTTTCAATAAATAGCAGCTGCAGAGGTTGCTTGGGGCCTTCCCCGCCCACCACAACAGGTATGGGAAGACCCACCTCCTGCAGGCTTCCAGCTTACAATCCATTGTCTGGTCTGCTTCCTTGGTGACGGCACCAACAAATTTCCTTATCCATCAACTAACGATGTATCAGCATTCACACCAAGATAAGAAAATTCATGGTTTTCTGGGTCTTTCCAGAGGAAATTCACGCTGCGTCTATAATGCACCTTCTTTCTACCTGGAGAGGCACTACAGAGTGTTCTGAATACTTACTATTGGATATTTTTATTGGTAATGCTTTGTGTTGCTGTAGAATCGTACCACTTCACCTTGAGTTTGGTTTCAAAACATTTTACATTTTCAGAGGAACTACAAACAAGTAGTTTACTGGAGGGCAGGTTCCCCTTTTCTGGGCGTTTGATGTGACATCAATACGTTAAAAGGGAAGAAATATACGTTAACACTAATGGAGAAAACCAATTTCAGCAAACAAAATAAAGGACTGTATATAATTTATTAGGTAATGTATGTAGCTAGCTCTTTCTGTTAACTACCCCAAATCTAAGGATGTTGGCTTAAAACCTCTTCGCCCTGCTAAGAAATACCTTGTATATTTTCTGTTTTCCAGTTTATCTCAAATGACAGTTTAACTATAATTGTTCCAAAATATCAGTCAGATTTTAAAATGTTCTCACTCTCCATCCAGTCTTTTATAATAATTTCTTCATCTTCTACTGGCTACATCCTACGCCTGTGCCACAAACTTCATTTTTTTCTTTTTTTATAGAAGGATTCCACTTGAGGGGATAATGACATCTCTTTTAGTTAATTAAGACTGACTAAAGTAAGACCCCCTGAAAGCTCAGTGGCACATAATTATTATTTACTTAATTCTTTTGCATTTATGGGTCTGTTGGGGTTTGGGTGATCCTGACTGGGCTTGGCTTCAAGATACAGGGTAAGCCCAGGTCTGCTCCTCAAGTCTTTCATCTTCTTTATACTAGGGCATTCTTTTCATGGCAATGGCCATAGCGTAAGATAGCAAGCCCTTCTGAGCAAACATGTTTCAAACCTCTGCCTGAACTATGTCTGCTAATATCCCATTGCCGCATTTTCTGCCCACAGTAAGGGGAGTTGGGGATGGATGCACTTTTTATAATAATTCCAATTATACTAGAAGTTGACCATAGAGTAAATATTGAAATCTCAGATAAAGATATTCATGTTGTTTAATCTTACAGTAGTTCCTTCCGTCATTAAACAAATGCTAGCCATCTCTCTGTCCACAGTTCAAGATATGTTTCAGTCATGATTATCCAAAAATCTAAACAAGAATCTTTATTGTGGTATGTCCATTCATAACCTGCAGAGTGACACAAGAGAACAGTCTTTAAGCTATACAGAGTGTTAATTTGAATTGTATTTCCTAAAATTCATATTTTGAAGCCCAATTCAGTGATTTTCAAACAGTATGCTGTGAAAATTCTTAAAGATCATTAATTAAATTATTTTTCGAAGAAGTCCAAGACACAATAAGTGTATTCTTTTTTTTACTCTTCTGTTTGATGAACATAATTTACCGTATATACTCGAGTATAAGCTGAGTGTTTTCAGCACAAAATTTGTGCCAAAAAACCCGAACTCGGCACAAATTTTGTGCCGAAAAAACTCAGCTTATACTCGAGTATATACGGTAAGTGTGCCACAGAAGTTTAACTGCAGGTTCAAGTGTGCCAAGAGATTAAAAAAAAAAAAAAAAAGGTTGAAAACACTGTCCTAACGAATAATGTGACTGGATTACGAGATAGGACATTTGTGGGTGTAATTAAGATTAAAGTAGATCATAAGGGTAGTACCCTAATTAGATAGAAGCTGTGTCCTTATAAGAAGAAGAGAGACTGCTGGGCTCTTTGTCCACATTGACATGAAGGAAAAACCATGTGAGGACACAGCAAAAAGGTGTCTCTGTAAACCAGGACACTTTAATCAAGGACTTCCAACCTCTAAAACTGTGAGAAAAGGAATGCCTGTTGTTTAAATTATCTGGTATTTTGTTGCAACAGCCCAAGCAGATTAATAAGGCAAGGGGGCATATGAAATAAGGTAGTGATCAGATGTGTTTATGACTTTTAAAAAAAGTCATGGACACTATGTGGCAATATTGTTAAGGACACTGAACACAGTGTTGGGGGAAGTAATTAATATGCATCTCATACCTTGCCTAGGTATGATAGAAGAAAATAAGGTGGAATAGACCTTGTAGTGAATGGGAAAGTGCACCTGCTACTGAAATGCATTAAAATTCAACTTTTTTGCAGGAAGTCCCAAGTTACAAACATCCAACTTATGTACAACTCACACTTAAGAGCAGAAGCCATTACAGTAAGTCCCCAAGTTACAAACATCCAACTTAGGTATGGCTTGCGCTTACGAACCGGAGCTATTCTAGGTAATGGGTAAATGTACCTGTTATAACATGCATGCAAATTCAACTGAAGGAAAAATTTATGGACCCTATCTCATTTGTAACCCAGGGACTGCCTGTATAAAACAGAAGTATAACAGAAAAAATATAAGTAGTTGGTATTCGGACTTCCATCTGTCAGGGCTCTCGACTGCTCTCCAGCCAGATGCAAGAATTCTTTCTACAGTAAACAGATCATCGGGGTCAGTGTAGTGATGATCCTTTTTTATATTCTTCCCTACTCTGACCCATTCTAAAGTGATGATTTTGATTTTGTTTTCTGTATTAATCAGAGGGTAGAGAAGGTAAGGAAGAATTATAATAGAAAGATGGTTGGAAATCAATCTTTTAAGAAATAGATAAAAATGACAAAAATTAGTAGATGAAAGAAAAGATGGTATCCTATATAATTAGGGTCTTTACACTAGAATATTGAGAAACCGTGTCCTTCCATTCATCTCCATCTCCACAGAGATTAGAACCTTGAGAGGCCCACCCAAGGCTTCACAGTGAGAGATGAATTAGAATAGTTGAGAAAGAAATGATTTTGGTGAACTGTTGAGGGACCTATGAGTATCAGATCAGCATAAAATAGAGAATTAAGGAATGTTTCTAGTCTACAACCCCAATAAAAGAGGCATGCTCACTGGGAAGAGAAAAGTGACAATGAAAAATAACAAATGAAAAATCATCCCCATCTTCCCATAAAATATATTAATAACACTGATACATTTATAGACCCACATAAATGCACACAACACACACATGCATCTTCTTACCGACCTCTGGAAAACAGAACTTTCTTGGGGCAGAGTGAATGCTCAGAATTTCAGGTCTTGCCAAGTCTGAGCTACAGCTATTATTTGTTTAGACCAGGAGCCTCTATTTTGATGATCTTGGAAAGAAAAAATTCAAAAATATAAGGCATATTAAAAAAAAAAAAATTAGTCAAACCAGTTAGCAAAGCCCTTTGTCAGGCTGGTCTTTTCGTGGCTATAGTCATAAGTTTGTTTTTCTTTTTACGTACAGGTGTTTCAGGCCTCTGTGTGCCCAATTAATTCTGCAAGTTCTATTTTTTTTAGTTCCCTCTAGTTGATCCCTCTTTGCTATTATCATACACCAGTTATGCAGAGATGCTAAATTTGAGATTACGGGAGCTAAGAGGCAAAAAAGTTGTATTTGGGAAAACAATTCCAGAAGGCATCAACTTTCCTGTGCCCAAAATGTTTTACAAGGTGCCTGGACTTGGTTACATAAGACATGGTAACTTTGAGCTCTCCCTTCTAGACTAAGAAGCGATCGTTTAGATTTCCCTGAGTGTCATTTGGAAATGCTCCCACACTGATTTCTACATTGTGATAAATAATGTCAGCCAATTCCTCAAACCAAGAAAGTGTTAATATTTAAGACTTCTTGGCTCTGTCAAAGATTGCCCTTAAAAAAAAAAAAAAAAGAAACATCAGGGAGGTCATTCAGCTGATCTGCAAATACATCTTTAAGGCTGACTTTCTTAGGAATGGAGAATAATCCACATAGACCAGGACGTGGTTCCCTCAACGCATGCTGCCTCTGGCAAGTTCAGGGGCTTTCCTGTGAGGACAGGTGGGTCAGGTCAGGGCTGAGGCAATATGGGAGGGAGAGGTGATAAAGGGGAAAAGAAGAAAGGGATGGTAGGGGACAAGGGGTAGATCTACAGGAAGACACAGCAACAATCTTTCTCTTTCGGTATGTGCATAAATTAGAAACTAGCTAGCACTGCTCTATCCCTAGAGTTCTCTGCAGCACCAGGCTACCTCCATTAGCATTGTATGAATGAGCCTTTTGTAATAATAATGAAGCTCAGAGTGGGAGACCTTTGCTTCCTAATCCATAGGGGTATATTCTTCTCTTGATAGACCTGTAACTGTTATCATAGCTAATGGGTGTTCCAAACGGACATCAGAAAAGCTGTCTGTCCCATTCTGTGAAAAAAGGCTAGGTCTCTCTCTGCAAATCTCATTATCATTCGAACTGATCTTTTCTTTTCTGCTTCCCTCTCAAAGGCTGTGCCTTTCCCTGGAGGTACTTGTAAGAAGGGAGAGTCTTGGAAATTACATGGCTGGTAAATAGAACTGATTTCAATGCAGTTTATGGTTCTCGGTCTGTGTCTCTTGGATACCAAGGAAAAGGTTTCAAACTTAAAAAAAGACATTATTCTTTCAACAAAATGGGCTCACATTTCACTCAAAGAGCATATGTTCTACAAATGTGATGTGGCAAAGGTTAGCGTGCAATCACGAAAATTTATGAATTCTTAATTCAGTGAATGAAATTGGCTAAGCCATTCAGATCTCACTGTACATGATCTCGCCCTTCTTTGTTTTTCCTACATATAATTTTTTTAAAGCTAGTAATAGAATGAAACTAGGGGAAAGGAGACAAAATCGATATGCAAAAACATTTTTTGAAGATTATTGTTAGGTTTTTTGCATCTTCAGTTTTTGGCTGCTGCGTCCCTTCTTACATTTGTGGGATGTCACCTTGCACTGTTGAGTTGGACATTCCATCCTTTGAGATCATGTCCTCCCCACAAACATGGCCTATGTATTTTGCAGCCCCCGTAACACCTTAACAGAGTGTTCAGTGAATGAAATGGAATTGTATGACTCTGGTTATCTGGTGGTTTGTGCCATATCAATAGGGCTAAGCTGAACTACATTTCCCAGAATCCTCTCTCCTGAATACTTCCGGGTTAGAGGGGTACAAAAGGCATTCACCTAGAATTGTTTACATAATTCAGCTTAGAACAAGGACTTAAAAGTGATGATGTGTCATCTGAAACACATTCCTTAACTTTATTAATAATCCCTACAAGTGGCATTAGTGAATTTATCATATATTCTGTTTTGCAAAAATGAAAAAAAAATAATAATATAGATTGACCATTGGATAAATTAGTATTCTTCCAAAGCTTTTCTTTCTGTAATTCAAATACCTTATTTGTTTTATTATAGTAAGAGTAAAATGCTTTGAGAAAAATGTAGAACAGGAACTTAATTTATATAAATTCTCAGTGTCTGAGGGTGGGCCTCCATTTGGATAGCATTGGTGGTATCCAACATGTTTAAGGAGTGTTATTCTAATTTTCAGTTGTAGCTCTATATTCACACATTGGATGTCAAATACTTAGGTTTTAAGATTGAAATTTGGCAAAGTTTGTAGGTTTAAATTAACCATCACTCTATTTTTGCATCCTATAGGATTCTAAATTTCTACTCTGCCATTAGCAGACTTTCATTTAGGCAGTTAATAAATGTAGCAAAACGGGGCAACCCGATATTTTTGTGTGACCTTTAGCAACAAGGAACATTTTGCAGGAACACATCAGGGCTTTATTGTGTGTCTCGAGCCATGTGACACTGTATGTTCTCTACATCAGAGTTCTTTTATTCTTGAAGATCTAAAGAAACCATAAAGTAATATGTTAAGTCTGGAATTACGGCCTACTCACCGGGAATGCTATCTATTCTGCTATCCTGATGAGGTAAGTATCCATCTTTCCGAGATGAACTTAATAGCAAAAAAAATTCTTATCCTTTGCTGTAGTGCTTATGGTGCTAGAAAAAAAAAGAATTAAATATTATCTGAGCGAATACTCAGGATTCTGTCTAAAGAAAGGTGTCCAAATGGATTTTCAGGGCAAGGAACCAAAGCAGGAAGGTAGAAGCTGATTCCAGAAGTGAAAGACAAGAGATGGGAGAGCCAGAAAGGTCAGAGTAAGTCTTTTCTGGCGGTGATGGGGAAAAGGGTGGAAAAGCCTGGGAGCGTCTTAAAGGTAGGGAGCTGGGCTTTTGTACCATCTCAGAGGTGGTATTTGTGTGAGAGGGATGAATCCGCTTGAAACAGTACAGACTGAGCCAGCCCAGTCTCACTAAAATAAAGATAAGCATGCTTTTTGGTTCTTTTCTTTTTTTTTCCGGTCCTTTCTCTTTCTCTCTCTCTTTTTCCCTCTCTCTCTCTTTCTTTCTTTTCTCTCTCTCTCCCGCCCTCCCTCCCTCTCTCTCTCGCTCTCTCTCTCTCTCTCTTTTTTTCTGAGTCACACTCTGTTGCCCCAGCCTAGGGTGCCATGCCCTCTTAGCTTAAGCAACCTCAAACTCCTGGACTCAAGCAATCCGTTTGCCTCCACCTCCTGAATATGGGGCTACAGGAGCCTGCCATATTGGCCAGCTAGTTTTTCTATTTTTAGTAGAGAGGGGGTCTTAGTGTTGCTCAGGCTGGTCTCAGAACTCCTGAGGTCAAGCCCATCTCAGCCTCCTAGAGTGCTGGGATTACAAGTGTGAGACACCAAGCCTAGCCCCTTTGGTCATTTTCTAAAGTCTACTCTCTGTCATTGATTGAGAGAGAGCTTTCTCTGACAGTTTATTTTTTAATCTTTTTTTTTTATTATTATCCCCAATCTTTTTTTAAAAAGAACTCAGCACTAGTATTCCAATGATCAGTGCCGTATGTACTAAGAATGACCTTGAGCCAGTCACCATGGTTCTTGATTCCACCATGAGTTTCTGGCTCTGAGGTCAGACTACAAGGGTTGAGGGTTCTCTCCCCTGGCTTTGGAATCAGGCATTACTGTGGCCACAGCAGATATACCCTGACACGGCTAACAATGGCCTTGAACCTATTTCCAGTTCCTCAGTCTGGCCATCTTGACATGTAGAACGCTGGTTGGGAATTCTAGAAGGCCACGGTAAAGTGCCATATACCGTGAGTAAAGTGGACACTCATTTTCTGCCTAATAATGTAATTTAACTATATTTTGTAAAATGGAATTACTTCTCGAAACAAATAGGAATAAGTACTCACCAGACTCATGGAAATGCTTGTTATGGAATGACAAAGTCCCGCATATTCCCGGAGTAGAATGTCCAAAGTACAATGCCTTGGTGGTGCAGCCATGCCTCTGGTATGAATGATACAAAAGATGGAAAAACTGGAAAAGAAAGAAGAAAGTTAAAAAAAAAAAAGAAAGAAAGAAAAATTTAAATGGAGATAGAACATGACAGAATGAGGAAAACAAAGAGAAAATATATTACCTTTGCTTCGAAAGGCAATATTTGTACTAAGATCTGGTCCTCATTAAGTAATTTTTCAACTTTGATAAGCAAACTGGATAATTGAGGCCAAAAGGAGAGAAACACATCCCTAGTCATCATTAGCCAGTTTTCATCTACGTTATGTAGCTTTTTACCCCTCTACTCAATCTTGTATGGTGCATCTTGTAAGAAAAAGAGCTGGAGGGACAAATCACCTATTCTGCAGGGTCTTCTTGGCTAGTTAATGAAGAGATGATGGCAAAAAAAAAAAAAAAAAAAGGAAGGATGAGAGGAAACAGGGCAACAAACTTGTGCAATCAAAACTCACACACAAACTATTTCATATTCTTGGTAGGGAAAACCTTGGGAATTTATGTATGGGTATTTTTTTATAATGAGATACTCTGTCGGGAAGAAAAAGTAATCCTGAACTTGCCTCAGAAGCATATATGTATGTTAACTAAATTGAATGAAGGCGGTAAGCACTGGAAAAATAAAATTTCTCAATAAGGTCTGGAAGCAAATTCTTGGACAAACCCTGGCTGGAAACGGGCATCAAAAATGCACACCAACACTGCAACATGGGGCACCCAGAACTTCCTGAGCTCCATGTGAGGGGAAGGTGAGAGAGAAGAGGCAGCTCCCAATGTATTATTAACGACAGGCCAGTGAGCAAGAGAGGGCTTTTGTAAAATTTTCATAGGCAAGAGGAAAGAAAATGTTTGCTAACATCAGAGAAGATGAAGGCAATGTTGTTATCTGTGGTCTAAATATCAAAGGCTGTGCGTCTTCAATTTTGGCAGAAGGGGTGATTCTCCTCTTCCCCACCCCCATAAGGACCCTGCAGACATTGTTTGAGAGCACATGGCCTGGCAGAAAACCATGGGACAGGGGAGCAATGGAATCAGAAGACCTGGAATTATCTGCAAAGTCCATTGGCATGCAGTGGCTGTACGTGCTACACACAGGCACACATAATAGAACAACAGTAGCTGTCTGTGGCCCATACTACAAAATCTCTGTTTATTCTTTGTTGAGACTTTCTTTGTGCATAATGTTTCCACCGGCTTTTTTTTTTTTTTTCTTTTTTTGAGGCTGTGAGAAGAATCAAATTATGCTTATTAAAAATATGTGTATTTCTGGAAGAATTGCATTCCTATAACCTTCATTATGATGCTCTTAATTAACCAATATGCCTCATAATAAAGTATCTAGCTGTCACCAAAATCAACACTTTTCAGTTATTAATAGATTAAGGAAAGAATGTTAATTTCTTCAAGCTCCATTTCATTTGGTCTCATTACTTCAGGAGCCAGATGGTTACAGGGCTGGACCTGTCAACAGTTACTGTGAGGAAGAATACATTCAGAAACTCAAAACTGAAGCATGAATAACAGCTGAAAAATGAATTCGGAGGTAAGCCGTGCACACGGCACAAAGTGGGCCAGAAAGTTCTTCTGCTGAGAAATAGAGAAAATTATGAATTAGGCACATTTTAATTGATGTTTTTGCATGAACACCCTCTCTTTTCCTCCTTTTTCTCTGTTAAATTTCTCCCCCCTCAAATCATAACCAAGGCAGGCTCCAGCTGTGTTGTGGGGCCGCTCTCCATTTTTCAACCGTCTTGACTATTTCTCTTGTTCCTCACGCTGCCAGAATTTGACAGTTTTCCTGCACTGTTGTTTGATGGATGATGTCAACTTGGAGGAGACAGTACTATCAGCAGCCAATTTTTTCAAGATGTTTTCTTCTTTGATTTTAAAAATTCCTTCTGAATGTTCCAAAGGGAAGTCACCCTGAAGGGCGCCTCTAGCCTGGTTCCTTGGCCTGCCCCGTGGCTGACTGTGTTCGGGGAATGGGAAACCGATGAGTTCCTTGTTCATCATACGTTAAATATTGAGTGAAACAACTTCTGTGCTTCCCGACTATTTTCTGATTCCATCAGTCTGGATCAGCAGATGCCAACTGACGATCAGTATCCAAAGCTACAGGATGTTGGAATATCCAAAGAAACAGGATATTGGAATCTTAGCCCTTATTTGGGGGGAATTTCTGTGCTTTTAAGCAAGACATTGGTTCTAAATATACCAAGTTTCCATTATCTGCCAGATGGGGTCAATGTTTTCTCCTTGTAAAATATTTTGTGATGCCCAAGTGTAAAGGGTTATACAACTTGCATTTCTGTGCCACTGTAAGTCACCTAGTTTTGTATTTCTGATCATTCTTCATCAAAGAGGTACCTCAGTGCCTGCTCCAGTGCTTTCCTTTCTTTTTCTTTTCCTTTCCTTTCTTTTTTTGTTTTTTCTTTTTCTTTTTTTCTCCTCTCCTCTCCTCCCCTCTCCTCCCCTTCTTCTTTTGTTTCAAGGGAAGATTTTAAATAGCACAGATCTGATTTGCTGAGTTTTGGTCATCAACACCTATATGCCTAACAGCTGAGAATTAAAGCCTTTCTGAACTTGGAGGAATCTCAGAAAATTCTTGTCCTAACCCTGCATTTTATAGATAAGAAAACAGACAAATCACAAGAGTTTGAAAAGGTCCTAAAGTTGGATAAGGTCCTAGATAATTAACTGTCCATGATAGTTAATTTTGGGTGTTAACTTGACCAGATTAAGGGATGCCTAGAGAGCTGGTAAAGCATTATTCTGGGTGTGTCTGTGACAGTGTTTCTGGAAGAGATTGACATTTGAATCAGTGAACTGAGCAGGGAGGACCTGCCCTCAGCCTGTGTGGGCAGGGACCATCCAATCTGCTGAGGGTTCAGAGGACAGTATGCAGGGGAAAGGCTAGTTTGCTCTCTTTTTTACTGGAGATGGGACACTTTACTCTTGTACCTGAACATCCAGAATTCCCGATTCTCCATCCTTTGGATTCAGACACGTGCTCCAGCATTCTCCCCAGGTTCTTAGGACCTTTGGCCTTGGACTATGAGTTAAACCACCAGTTTTCTGGGTTCTAAGGCCTTTGTACCTGAACTCAAACATGTTGGTACTGGTTTTACAGACTCTGCAGCTTTCAGACAGCCTATCATAGTGCTTCTTAGCCTTTCTAAGCTCACAAGCCAATTCCCCTAATAAATCCTTTTCAATATCTCGCTCTCTGTCTCTACCTATGTCTGTCTATCTATTTTCCTATCCTGTTGATTCTGTTTCTCTGGAGAACTCTGACTAATACATTATCTAACCAACTCCAGATTGGAAAAGTAGAGAAACAGAACAGAACCTAGAAATGCCCTCAGACTTTGAATGTTATGAAATTAAAATTGCTCTACCTCCTTATGAATTCTGAAGGTCATTCACTTACCCACGTGTGTGTTTATTATGTATTGAGAGTCTACCAAGTTCTAGACACTGTTCTAGGCATTGGAGTTAGCACATCAGCAAATACGTCATTAAACAATTATTGTCAAGAATCTTTTTTTTTTTTTGAGACAGAGTCTCTCACTACATTGCCCTTGGCAGAGTGCCATGACGTTACAGCTCACAGCAACCTCTAACTCTCGGGTTTAAGAGATTCTCTTGCCTCAGCATCCCAAGTAGCCTGGACTACAGACACCTGCCACAACACCCAGCTAATTTTTTTTTTTTTTTTTTTTTTTGGTTGTAGTTGTCATTGTTGTTTGGCAGGGCCAGACTGGATTTAAACCTGCCAGCTCCCAGTGTGTGTGGCTGGTGTCTTAGCTGCTGAGCTACAGGTGCCAAGCCTCAAGAATCTTTTTAAATCTTGTAGAAAATTCATTCACTTTCCCTCACATAATTGTTTTATTCTTGACA
>CAUYPK010074824.1:0-40352 GCA_963574355.1 Loris lydekkerianus
TTACAATAATTGAGGAATCAGTAGGTTAAATGCTTTTCAATATTTATTGCTAAAGAAAAACTGTAAACTAGCAACAACAACTTTAAAACTTTAAATAAAGTACAGAAAACCGTAGCTTAACAGGTAATCAAGCTAAATCACAATCACCGAATCAAATAACCTGCATGACCTGAGTATAAGCTGAGTTCGGGTTTTTCAGCACAAATTTTGTGCCAGAAAAAACTCGGCTTATACTCGAGTATATACGGTATCTCATATGAAGGATGTGAGGATTAATGGAGTTTACAAGTAAAGTGCTCAGATCGATATTTGGCTAACTATTATAAAGGGTAACTATTATTATTGTGAAAAAAATCACATATCAAAAATTATTGACTCCTGCAACTCAATGTACACAACAGGTCTCATTACCAGAAGTTATGATAAAGGAAAGGACAACTACCGGCATGCCTCACTTACCTCACTTTACTTCATCTCTCAGATATTGCATTTTCTACCAACGGAAGGTCTACGTCAGCCCCGTATTAGAAGAGAGTACCTGCACCATTTTTCCAACGTGTGTTGACTTCAGGGCTCTGACCCCTTTCGGTAATCCTTGCAATATTTCAAACTTTTTCTTTATTGCTCTGTTACGGTGATCGGTGGTCTTGGATGTTATTATTGTAATTGTTCTGGGTGCCGCAAACCACACCCACCTAAGACACGACACGTAACTGATAAACTACGTGTGTGTTCAGATCACTTCACCAACTGACCGTCCCATTCTGCTCCCTCTCCGTGGCCTCCCTATTGTCACAGACACAACAATATAACCCTACAATGGCCTCTAAGTGCTCAAGTGGAAGAGTCACTTCGCTCACCTTGTATCAAAAGCTGGAAATGAGTAAGCTTAGGGAGGAAGACCTTTTTAAAACTAAGATAGGCTAAGAGCTAGGCCCTTGGCACCAAATGGTGAGCCAAGCTCTGAGTGCAAAACAAAAGCCTGTAAAGGAGACAAGATGAGCTACTGCAGGGCCCACGCAGAATGGTGAGAAAGCAAAGCAGCCTCTGGACTCACAGCTGCCACAACACTGAAACCCAAGAAGAACCAGTTTCCGGACTCCTTTTTTTTTTTTTTAAAGAGACAGAGTCTTACTTTGTCGCCTTCAGTAGAGTGCAGTGGCATCACAGCTCACAGCAACCTCCAGCTCTTGGGCTTAGGCAATTCTCTTGCCTCAGCCTCCCGAGTAGCTGGGACCAGAGGTGCCTGCTGAACTCCATTTTTTTTTAAGAGACAGGGTCTGGCTCTGCTGCTCAGGTTGCAGTGCAGTGGTGTGATCACAGCTCACTGCAGGATTCATGGGACCCTCCTGCCTCAGCTTCCTGAGTAGCTGGGACTACAGGCACGAGCCACCATACCCAGATGAACTCCTTTTTAAGGAGAGAGTGAGACCAAAAGGATACTCATATGCCTCAGCACCCAGAGCTGGCAAACAAGAATGTGCCCGACCTTGAAATGGTAAAGGCCATGCAACCTCTGAAGTATCAAGGATGGGTGAAGGAACAGTTTATCTACAGACATTTCTATTGGTACCTTCCCAACCCAGTGTCCAGCATCTCCATGATCACCTGTCCACCAGCCTCCTGTGATCACACCTGCTGCCCCGCACCACAGCTGCAAGCTTATAGGAGGGGAAGCCACAGAGGAATGCTGTGCGCCCCAGGTTCCAACAAGAAGGCAGAGGTGGGGGCTGCGTCAGTAACTGAGATCTGGTTTAGAGGCAGATTTAATCATGAACATGGTCAGCCACCCCAGTAAACCTGGATGGGATTATTTAGTGTTGAACAAACCTGTAGCCAGAAAGTTTTAAAAGAAAAGAAAGCAAAACAGACTATTGCTGATGTGGAGAAAATGGGAGCAGTCCAGAGAGAAGACCACTACATTCTCCAGAGCCCAAGCCTAAGCCACAGAAAGCCCTAATGCCCCTCAACTCAGTGACGGCGGAGAGACGTGAGGAGGCTGCAAAGGGAAAGTTTCAACCTCGCAGAGTCTGGTTCACGAGGTGTAAGGAAAGAAGCAGTTTCCATGATGTGAAAAGTTTAAGGTGAAGCCACAAGTGCTTAATGTGAAGTTGCAGCAACGTATCCAGAAAATCTGGCCAACCTCACTGACGAGGGCGGCCACACTAAACAACAGATTTTCAATAATACACAAAACACCTTTCTGTTGGAAGACGATGCCCTCTAGGACTTCCCAGGCAGAGAGAAGCCGACATCTGGCTTCAAAGCTTTAAAGAACTCTCTGATTCGAGTCCAATGCACTCGGTGACTTTAAGTTGAAGCCAATCCTCACTTTCCTTTCCCAAAATCCTAACGCCCTTAAAAATCACACTAAATCTACTCCTCTTACACTGTACACACAGAACCACAAGTCCTGGGTGACAGCACACCTGTTTGTGGGATGGTTTATGAATATTTTACACCCACTATTAAGACATACTAATTAGGGAAAAAGGTGCCTAGAGTCCCAGCTACGTGAGGGAGGCTGAAGCAGGAGACTGCTTGAGCCTGGGGGTTGGAGGCCGCAGTGAGCTATGATTGCACCACTGCAGTAAAGCCAGGGTGACAAGAGTGAGACCTGTTTCTTTTATTAAAAAGACGGAACAGCTAAGGTGTCAGTCACATACACCTGAGCTGGCGGGTTCAAATCCAGCCCGGGCCGCCAAACAATGATGACGGCTGCAACCAAAACATAGCCGGGTGTTGTGGCAGGCGCCTGTAGTCCCAGCTACTTGGGAGGCAGAGGCAGGCCAATTGCTTGAGCCCAGGAGTTGGAGGTTGCTGTGAGCTGTGATGCCACAGCACTCTACCCAGGGCAACAGTTTAAGGCTCTGTCTCAAAAAAATAAAATAAAATAAAAATAAATTTGGTGGCACCTGTGCCTCAGTGGGTAGGGTGCTGGCCCCATATACCGTGGGTGGCGGGTTCAATCCCAGCCCTGGCCAAACTGCAAAAAAAAATAGCCAGGCGTTGTGGTGGGTGCCTGTAGTCCCAGCTACTCGGAAGGCTAAGGCAAGAGAATTGCCTGAGCACAGGAGTTGCTGTGAGCTGTGATGCACAGCATGCTACCAAGGGCAATAAAGTAACACTCTGTATCTTAAAAAAAAAAAAAAAAAAAAGACTCAGTGCCTGTGGCTCAAGTGGCTAAGGCGTCAGCCACATACACCTGAGCTGGGGGTTTGAATCCAGTCCAGGCCCACTAAACAACAATGACAGCTGCAACTAAAACAAAAAAGTAGTCAGGCGTTATGGTAGGCACCTATACTCCCAGCTACTAGGGAGGCAGAGGCAGGAGAATTGCTTGAACCCAGGAGTTTGAGGTTGCTGTGAGCTATGATGCCATGGCACTCTACCCAGGGTGACAGCTTGAGGCTCTGTCTCAAAAAAAAAAAAAAAAAAGGAAAATAAAATTTATTTCAAAAGATTACCACTCATCGATAATGTACCTGGTCACCCAAGAGTACTGATGGATGTGTGTAAGATTAATATTTTCATGCCTGCTAACACAGTATCCATTCTGCACCTCATGGACTAAGGATTGATTCTGACTTTCAAGCTTTATGATTAAAGAAACACATGTCCATAAGGCTTTAGTTGCCATAAATAGTGACTCCTCTGATGGATCCAGTCAAATTAAACTGAAAACCTTCTGGAAAGAATTTACTATCCTAGATATACACATTCACAATTCACAGGAGAGGTCAAATATCAACATCAATAGAAGTTTGGAAGAAGCTGATTCCAGCCCTCGTGGACGACGTAGAGAGGTTTAAGGCTTCAGCAGAGAAAATAACTCCATGTGTGCTAGAAATACCAGGAGAATTGGAAGTAGGGCAGATGACTGAATTGTTGCAATCTCATGATAAAACTTTTATCACTCAGGAGTGATTAAAGAAAATGGTTTCTTGGAATGTAATCTACACTTGGATGCTGCGAACATTGTTGCTATAACAAGAGATTTAGAGTATTCTTTAAACTTGGTTGAAAAGGCAGTGACAGGGTCTGAGAAGAATGACTTGAATTTTGAAGGAAGTTCTACTATGGTAAAATGTTATCAAACAGTCTTGCATGATACAGAGAAATCTTTTCTAAAAGGAAGAGTTCGTCAATGTGGCAAAATTTATTGTCATCTTACTTTAGGAAATGGCCACAGCCACCCCAGCCTTCAGCAGACATCAACACCGAAGCAAGATCCTCCACCAACAAAAAGTTTAGGACTTGCTCACCAGATGATTGTTAGCATTTTTTTGTAATGATATATATTTTTAATAAAGACAGGTATATTGAGGGTGGCACCTGTAGCACAGTGGTTACAGTGCCGGCCATATACACCAAGGCTAGTGGGTTCAAACCCGGCCCTGGCCAGCTAAACAACAATGACAACTTCAATAAAAAAATAGCCGGGTGTTGTGGCGGGCACTTGTAGTCCCAGCTACTTGGAGGCTGAAGCAAGAGAATTGCTTAAGCCCAAGTGTTTGAGGTTGCTGTGAGTTGTGATGCCACAGCACTCTTCTGAGGGTGACATAGTGAGACTCTGCCTCAAAAAAAAAAAAAAAAAAATATATATATATATGTATATATTGGTTTTTTTTAGACATTACACTATTGCATACTTACTAGACCACAGTATAGTGTTAACTTTTATATTCACTGGGAAACCAAACCATTTTTGTGACTTGATTTTTTGCAATACCCCCTTTATTGCAATGGTCTGTAACTAAACACACGAAATCTTCAAGGTACACCTATATATGGCTCTTTTACTTCCTTGGTTAAATTTACACCTAAGAATTTAATTTTTTTGTTGCTGTTGTAATTGGGATTATATTCTTTTCAGAAAGCTAGTTATTAGTACCATAGAGAAAAGCTACTGATTTTTGTATGCTGATTTTGTGTCTTGCAACTTTGCTGGACTTGTGTAAAGCATTTGTAATCCTTCTAGATCCTCTAAGACATCTATATATTGAGATAACCAATTCAACTGCAGTCAATTTTTTTTTTTTTTTTTTTTTGAGACAGAGTCTCACTTTGTTGCCCTTGGTAGAGTGCCGTGGAGTCACAGCTCACAGCAGCCTCAAACTCTTGGGCTCAAGACATTCTCTTGCCTCAGCCTCCTGAGTAGCTGAGAGTACAGGTGCCTACCACAACATCCGACTATTTTTAGAGACGGGATCTCGCTCTAGCTCAGGCTGGTCTTGAACTCATGATCTCAGGCAATCCGCCTGCCTTGGCCTCCCAGAGTGAGAGGATTATAGGCATGAGCCACCATGCCCGGCCTAACTGTAGTCAATTTTCACCTAAAGGAAGTCTAAGGCTGTAATAGGAATTAACTGTGACAATTCTCGGTAGATATTATTTTGGATATTAATGCTAAAATAATTAAGTGCATAAGGCATGTTTAAAAATGATAAACAAATATTCAGATATAGAAACGCACCGTACCATGAACAAAAGGATCAGAATTATCAGTTCCCTTACAGTCTTCAATGTGCAATCAACATAAAGAAAACCAAGTTCTATTTTAAGACGACTTACATTATATTGTTTATGTCTATTTTAAAAGTACAGAAAAATGTTCATATGACTGCCATTAAAGTCTTATTAAAAATAAAAATCAGTATCTTGAAAATCACTTCTCATAGTAGTAAATATGTATCTTTTAACTTTTATGGGCAGTCTCTCTGCAGCCTCTCATCTCTAATGACACAAATCAGTGTCAAGTGTCTAGTATGTGCTGGGACTGCAGGGACCAAGGACAATTTCAAAATCAAGGAAAACAGGTTAACTAGGCTTGATTCATAGAGGGCAACTTTGGGCATATTTGAAACAATTTTATAATGAAGATATACTTTACAGTAAACCCTTTATTTGCTAAAGGTAAGGAAAAAATATTTCATAAAGAGTATTCTACTTTTTTTTTTTTTTTTTTTTTTTTGCAGTTTTTGGCCGGGGCTGGGTTTGAACTTGCCGCCTCCAGTATATGGGGCCAGCACCCCACTCCTTTGAGCCACAGGCGCCACCCCACAAAGAGTATTTATTCTAAAGAATAGTGTGGAGGAGCTGAAAGATGCTGGCCTGAGCAGCTGAGCTCTGGACTTCACTGCACCACCAACTTATTCCTCAGTCTGTTTCTCTATGTGAGGATGAGCCCAGGGCCTCCTTAAAGTCAGTTCTGTCTCTAAACATAAGTGATACGTGGGCATGTATTATGTTTATACACACGTATTTTTCCATAATGTAATGTCTTTGATTAGGAACTCAAATGCAACTCTCTACCTGAATTTAGAGAATTGATTCTCAACCAGTGTGCCATGAAAGGTACTTAGGTGTGCCACGAAAATGTTTAAAGATCATGGATTAAATTATTCTCGAAAGATGTTCAAAGCACAGTAAGTATATTCTTTTTTACTCTTATTTTTTTTTAATCAACATAATTTAAGTGTGCCGTTGAAGTTTAACTACAGGTTCAAGTGGGCCGCAGCATAAAAAAAGTTGAAAAATCCTACTTTAGAGGCTGCCAGTCTACGTAGCAACTAGTATGGAAAGTGCAGACATAACTTACAGTTAATTCTCCTTGGGAACAAGGAGATTTCCAATGCAGTCAGGGAAACAAAAAAGCATCCCCAAAAAGGTTATGATTGATCTTGCTATGTAATGATACTAATGTATATTTAGTCACATAGTGGAAATTCCAGATGACATTAATTGTTCCAGATACCTACTTTCTAGAATTGAAACCAGCACTGTGTCAGGAGATGAACTATAGACACCAAACATTCAATTCAACCCTCTGACACGTGTAATGTGCCTGGCCTTCAGTACAATTCCATTCTGTATACACCACCAGACTAAGAACCTTTAAATAAATACATTCCTGACAACTGTTTATAGATAATCCCTCTAATCTGCAGCTATCAAAGAAAGCAGGACTCAACTCCTTCTGTCCTGGGGTTCAACAACCTCATCATTAATCTCTCCTGATGCCTCTCAGAGATGCAGGACACTTCTTCCCACAACTGCAACTCACGAAGGGCCTCACTTGCCACAGCTAAGTATCGGGTGTCTCAAAGTTTCCTAGAACATGCTACAAAGGAAATGTCTGTGGTCCACGGATTTTATCCACTTCAGTTAAACAGTGTCATCTGGTTGGGAGGCAAGGGCTGCTTGGACTCAGCGTTTTCCACTCCGCTGTTCTTCGTGTAGACCAAGCTGAAGAGGTCACTGATCCAGGGGAAGATTCTACACTTCATTAACGTCCCTGCCTTCCAGCTGGCTAATCAGTGCACACAGGCTCGTGGGAAATCTCCGCTCTAAGGATTGGGAAGAGTGGCAGTGTCACTTGCAGAATTATATTTATGTGCCCATTAAGAAACTGGCACAAAAGCAGAGAAAGAGATGTCTGGAACAGAATCGAGAACTAAGAGATGGATCCAGGGTTTAGGTTTTAAATACAGAGAAGCCTATATGACCTGTTTGAAAGCCTCTCATAGGACTGAGGTCATCCACAATTATTCCTGAATTTTCAAGTTTTTTTGCTGTTGGATATTCTAAGAGTAAAATATAGATGAGGAAATAAAACTTTTCAGTTAAATATAAGACTCAACTAGTCAAAGTAATTAGTTCCTGGCTACTTCTATTAGATATATACTTCCGATCCTCAATATCTTTTGCTAGCTGCTTTTAAAATTCACAATAAAAACTGGCAATTTTGGGTACACATTTACTTTATAAAAAATCTTTTCATAAAAGCAAGCTGTAAAGTCACCATGGAAGAGTAGTGTCATTTCTTGTAAGTTGTTTCTATTTGCTGAAAGAGGCACCTGCTTGTTGGATTAGTCACTGGAGCCATTAGAATCATTCTGCAAAAGTTGAACAAGATTAACTAGATGTCTAGAAGAGCTGGAAATAGAGAGTTTAAAGAACAAAACTAAAAATTAATGCTAAAATGTTATTTTACAATTACATCTAATATAGGATAAAACTGAGTATCTCCCTGGTATGCACCTGCCCTATTTGTGGCAAGTTGACCTTTGACTATCCTAGCTATGTTCTTGCCTTATCTTATGAAAATGTTGCAAAAATTTTTTAGATACTTCATACTTGGAGACTATGACAGCAGGTGGAATATTTTGTCATTTGGAAAAGTATGAATATGAGAAAAATTCAATTTACTTTTATTCTTTTTTCCTTTTATTAAATCGTATACACATAGATCATGCATACATTTATGCAAACGTGGGGTACAATGTGTGTTTTTTTTTTAATACAATTTAGAGGGCTTACATCAAACTAATTAATATAGCTTTTGCTTCATTTACTTGATTATGGTGTTAAGACATTTGTGTTCTACCCTTGATAGATTTGACTTGTCCAGTTTAATAATATGGTCTCATTGTTTTACCTTTTTAAGAAGTCATCTGCCTTTTTTCCTCTGGATGCTGTTGCGATTATTTTATTACCTTTGGCTTGACAAAGATTTTATTGAAATGTAGCTTTACATTTCTGCATCTTCATTTTCTCCTGCCTGTTCTTGTAGAAATCTAAGTGCAATTGTGTTAGACATTTTCCTCTATTCTCATTATCTCTTACCTCTCCTTTGTCTTTTCTACCATTCTGTTTCTTCGTGCCTTATTTGAATCTTCTCTTCAGGCCTTTTCCCTATTTATTAAATATTATGTGTTGCCAGAGGTGGTGACTCATGCCTGTAATCCTCCTAGCTCTCTTGAGAGGCAGAGGCAGATGAATGCCTGAGCTCAGGAGTTTGAAACTAGCCTGAGCAAGAGTGAGACCCCATCTCGACTAAAAACACACTAACTAGCTGGATGTCCTGCTGTCATCCTAGCTACTCTGGAGGCTGACACAGGAGGTTTGCTTGAGCCCGAGAGTTCGAGGTTGCTGTTAGCTATGACTCCACAGCACTCTACCCACGGCAACAGAGTAATAAATACTTTGTCTAAAAAAAAAAAAAAACATATATATATATATATATATATATATATATATATATATATGTTGGACTTGTAAACAAGTGAAAAGAAGTACATAACAATGTGATTGTTACAGGTGAATAGGTCAAGGGGATAGATAAAATGTCAATCTATGAAACTCATTTTTATTTTTACATACTAGTAGCAAAATAACATAAATTTTTTTTTAGTTATCTAGTAAAATAAAATAAAAATAACTAAATATTTAGAACAAATTCAAAATAAAGTGTACAAGATTTCTATGCTGCCAACCAGAATATTACTGAGGGACAGTAAGAAAGTTTTAAGTTTAATGATGAGATGTATCTTCTTGTATACTATAATATTCTGTTTCCTGATCTGCATGCTAGGTGCACATATGTGAATATTTTTAAAGTTACTTATTTTTGATGTTGATGTTATTCTTAATTTTTTGTGGTGGAGCTGTCCTGTGCACTACAACACATTCAGCCACATCATGGCCTCTACCAACCAGATACCAATAGCAATTCTTTTTTACCATACTGCTCCTGTCCCCAGTTGTGACAACTGAAAAGATCCTCAGACATTACTAGATATCCCCAGGTTGGCAAAATTTTCCCTTATTGAGAATTACTGCTGCAGGCAAAAGACTGACAAGTAGAATGAATATTTTGTATTTTTTAAGTGTTGGTAAGGCTTTTTTGTAATTCCCCAAAAGTGAGGCAGTGAATGACTTGAATGTCTGAGTACTAAATCCCTCCTTTTTCAAATGAGTTGTTTTAGCATAATGGAAAGAGGGATCATATCAATTTTTCAATCACGTGTCAATCATGAAAATAATTTTTCACAATTATTAATGATTCTTGACCTATACTTACTAAGGCCTGTAAGATTGAAGCAATGAGTTCAATATCTATCCAAGTTCTTACTATGTATGCATACCACAAGTCTTCTCCACCCCTCTCATTTATAAATATGAAAATACCTTTAAAATTGATTAAGTGAGAATAATCAAATAAATGAAAGTAATTATTATCCTCATTTAAGAATAAATAATTTAATTTATTCAAATGTATGAGCCAAGTTAAAAAAAATAGCTCCATAAACTGTATGCAATAAATTTCTAATGAAATTATATCCTCAAATATTAATATGAATTAATATTAGAAATGTGCGTTATAAATTACTTTTGCTCTAATAATCATAAAAATAACTCATTTTGAAATAATTGAATTCTTAATATTGTATGACAGCAAACAATAAAAATGCATTTACTTTACCTAATTTTTTGTCTAGAGTTGTATGATAGAATGTTTCAGCACTTAAGATTAAATATATCTCACTTTAATATAAAATTCTGTAGGAGAAAGGCAATGAAAGTAGACATATAAGGGAAAAAAGAAAAGATGTGAACTTTCCGTCTTAGTAAAAAATTTATTTATTTAAAAGATTATTTGGATGTTTGTTATATTGTAGGAAAGCAAAATTTAATCTAACTTCATTGAAGAATCTTGAATGATATGACTATATAAGATAAATAGCTAGGTACACACTACCTGGGCAATTTTAAGTGATTCTGAAAAAGTATTATGAAGAATAAGACATGAGTGCAAGTCTGATAACTAGGAAGCAGAAAAACATGAGTACATTTCTAAAGTGAATTATGAAAAACAGGACATCAGAATGAGCTTCTTGTAACTACTGAATATTTATATTTATATTTACTAAAAAAAATGAAAAGATAGATAGATGATAGATAGATAATAGATAGAAGATAGATAGATAGATAGATAACCAGAAAGAAATAGTCAGGATTTTCTGGAAAGACAGAAGCAAAAGAATCTATAATCGTTTCTTGTTGTATATGGGGGATTGGTCCAGGACACCCAGGTATATAAGTCATACATATTCAAGTTTAAAAGTCCTCTCTACAAAACCCAGCTATGTGACAAGTCACCTCAATCATATACTCTCATTTCACATCCTGTGTATTTATAATCTACCTTTGGTTGTCTAATGGTAGACTCTTCACAGTTCAAATCTATGTTGTTCAACTGTTTATAGACACATATATAAATAAAGATATAGTTTAAGACATAGATATAGACAATGATATAACTATAAGACAGGGGATCTATTAGGGGCATTGTCTGACATGATTACAGAGGCTGACAATTCCCACTATTGGCCATCTGCAAACTGGAGTATTAGGGGAGCTTTTGCATGTTTCAGTCAAAATACAAAAGCCTAAGAAACCAGGGAAGACAATGGTGTAACTCTCAGTTCAAAGCTAAAGGCCTGATTCCAAATAAAACAAAGTATTATTTTTTGAAGATCTTTAAAATATGACAATAGAGCTTTAATAGGAATTGCATTAAAATTATATATTGCTCTGGGTAGTGTAGACATTTTAGCAATGTTGATTCTTCCCAGCCATGAGCAGGGTATGTTTTTCCATCTGTTAACATTTGCAGCTATTTCTTTTCTTAAAGTTTCATAGTTCTCTTTGTAGAGATCTTTTACATCCTTTGTTAGGCATTTTTATTTTTTTAAGATGTGAAATCTATCCATATGATACTGTGTTGGTGGGTACATGAGAATTTTCATTCATCAAAGTCCATAGAATGCACACCACAGTGATAGGCCCTAATGCAAGTTATTGTGACAGTTTCATGTGTCTACCTAACAGGGCTAGGGGATGCCCAGATAGCTGGTAAAACATGATTTCTAGGTTTGTCTATGAGGGTGTTTCCAGGATGCATCTGCTTTTGACTTAGTAGACTGAATGAAGGTCACTATCACCAAGGTGAACAGGCATAGTCCAATCTGGTGAGGGCCTGAGTAGAACAAAAAGGTGGAGGAAGTGATATTCTCTCTCTCTCTCTCTCTCTCTCTCTCTCTCTCTCTCTCTCTCTCCCTCCCCTCCAGCTGGGACTTCCTCCTTATCCTGCCCTTGGCCATTGGAGTTGCTAGTTTGGGGGCTTTAAACTCCTGGACTGACACCAGCTGCTCTGGCCTGCCAGTCTTCAGACTCTGAACTGTATCATTGGCTTTCCGGGGCCTCCACCTGGCACATGGTAGATTGTGGGACCTTCCAGCCTCCATAATTGCATAAGGCAATTCCCATTAATAAATCTCCATAACCTTGGTTATGCCACTGTGGCTTAAGTTAACAGCAATATGTCAATAGTGATTCATTAGTTATAACAAATCCATCTCACCCATGCAAGGTGTTAATACTGAAAAATTGCATGTGTGGAGAGGGGAAAGGAAGTGTTGAATCTATTTTGAGTTAATTTTTATACATAGTGACAGATAGAAACCTAATTTCATTCTTCTGCAAGTGGATACTCAGTTTTCCCAGCCCCTTTATTGAAGGGGCTGACCTTTCCCTACAGTGTGTATTTAGCATCTTTGTCAAAAATTGTTGCAATTCCCAGGGGGTTTCAGCCTCGGTCCAGTTACTTGTGGAACAAAGATCCCAATTGTTGAAACAACAAGGATTGCCAAGGAAGAAAAGAATTTTTAATATGACAAACTTCTTGTTGGGAGAACAGGATAAGCTGCCTCAAATCAGTCTAACAGACAAGGAGTTTCTAAACGAGGGGACACAGGCTTTGGGTCCAGTCATTGTATTAATATAATTAATAAGAGGCTGTGCACTTTGGGGACAGGTTGTGGGGGATGGTGAATCTTAACATCAGAACATCTTTCCAGGGGCCTTCAGAATCTCAGCTGCTTTGTCTTGCAGAAAATCCTTCATTTCTGGGAAACAACTCAAAGGTGAAGTAGTTAGTTAAAGGAAAGGACTATAAAAAACAGATATGGTTCATTGGAACCATATAGGGGCCATTGAAATTTGTTCATGGGGTCAGTTACAATTTCAGTTGATTATAAATATGTGGATTTATTTCTGGGTTCACAATTCTCTTCCACTGGTGTATGTTTCTGTGTTTATGTCAGTACCATGCCATTTTGGTTACTACAGCTTTATTGTATGTTTTAAAACCAGGTAGTGTGTGTGATGCCTACAGCTTTGTTCTTTTTATTCAAGATTCCTTTGGCTATTTGAGGTCTTTTGCAGTTCCATACAATTTTAGGATTTTTTTTCTATTTCTGTAACATTCTGTGAAGAATGGCATTGTATTTTGATACAGATTGCATTGAACTTGTAAATCATTTTGGATAGTATGGGCAGGTCTACACACTTTGAGACTTCATATAAAGCTCCACAAATATGTAAAACTTGTATGTTTAAATAATAAATAAATAAAGTCTATTAATATTTTTAAAATAAAAAATTCTCATGATTCTGTGTTTATTAGAGTTTAGGGAGGTAGGTAAGGGCAAGACTAGAAACTCATTATAGGGGCAAAGGGGAAACACTCGCATCTGTTAAGCCCCTACTATGTGGTCAGGGCCTATCCATGGATTTTCCTTACTGGAGTTGTTCCTGACAACACCCTTAAGGAAGGAAATATTATCACCTGCATCAGGCTGAAGTACCTGCCCCAGGGGGGTGGAAGGTGGGCCATCAGATTTTACCACCCATGTGCTTTTACCCTGGTGCCCTGTGCTGGGTTATGTCCCATGCAACAAAATCCATATGTTGAAGCCCTAACCTTAACACTACTGCATTTGCAGACATAGCCTCTAAGGAAGCAAGTGAGGCAATCATTTGGGTGGGGCCCAAATCCAATAGGACTGTTAATAGTATGAGACCAGGTTTATTGAGAGGGATAGCCACCGGGCCTGGTCAGGGCAAGAGGGCAGCTGTACCCAGGGGCAGTCAGAGACCCCTTTTATATAGGGCCGCAGAGAGTGGGCAAATTCCACAGCTTGCCTGGAGGGCTTTGGTAGGTTAGGGTTCTGTGATACAAATAATTTCTTCACAGATGAAGGTAACTAGGTCCTTTGTGTTCTTTGGCTTAGGAGGAGAAGAGGGGGGCAAGGAGGGGAAAGAATAGGAGGAGCGGGGAGGGTTCCTGTGGGACCGAATTAGGCCCTCAACAGACTGGTGTCCTAAGAAGAAGAAGCAATATGAGGGTGAGCACACACCATCTGAAGCAGCGAGGTGTCTGTCTGTAAGGCAAGGAGAGAGGCCGCAGGGGAGCCAAGCCCACTGGGACCTGGATCTTGCACTTCCAGCCTCCAGAACTGTGAGGAAATCAGCATCTGTTCCTTAAGGTCCCCAGTACTCTGTTATGACAGCCCTAGCAGACAGGCACCTGTGGACACCATGCCATGCTTTCCAGAGCCCCAGGGGTTTTGTAAGAGTCTGTCCAGGAGGTGCCTCAGGAGGCCAGAAAAGTCCCCGCGTCCACTTCCCCCAGGTCACCACCTGTCAAGGAGCATCAGTGCTGCTTATTTCCATTTCTTCACTCTCCTCTCTAAGATTTCTGCTGACTCACTTGCACATCAGTGGCCGAAACTATCCTGTACACAATGGGCAAAGCCCTGGGCTGCTGGCTGGGACCTCGGTCCCACCAAATGTTGTAGGACATATAGGGAACTGTGTGGACGTGCAGACCCAGGAAGACTGTGCATTCTCCCAGGGAGGTTCTGCTGTGCTCACACTGACTGTTCTGCTTGCTGGGTGTGACCAGCCATCTGCTCCCTGAGCACGTCCATGGCTCAGTTCTGCCATTGGTGTGTTCTCAGGGCCCCCCACTCAACACAGCATAGCCCTACCTGGGTAATTTGTCTTTTCATCCTTTCCCAACTCTGATGGCTCCTGTCCCCTCACACTTACTCATAGACTCAGAGCTAAACATCCTGCCCTCACCTCTGCCCCTCCTCCTGGGTGCTGTGTGACCCAGGTAGCTGGTCCAGGTCAGTCCTGCCCCTAGGGGAACTTGGAGGAAGGCAAGGGAGACTGAAATGTTTGTTCTCCACGCATGTCCCTCTGTGACATCCTTCCCTCAAGGCCACAGCTCCCTCTCGGTAGAGCCACCCTCCTCCAAGTCTGCAAACCTTCGCCTGCCCCACAAGCCTGTCTTTAGCCTTGAGTACCACACATTGCTCATTGATTTCATTTTTTCTTTAATTGTGGTGAAACTCATGTAACATAAAACTTACCATTTGTGTGTGTATAGTTCAATAGTGTTAACATACATTCACATTATTGTCTATCCAATCTCCAGAATTCTTTTTATCCTACAAAACTAACACTCTGTACCTGTTAAATAGCTCCCACTCCCCTCTCCTCACAAGCTTCAGGCAACCGCATGCTACATTCTGTCTCTGAGATGTCCACTATTCTAAGGACCTCGTATAAGTATTTGTCCTTTTGTGACTCACTTTGCCACTTAACATAGTATCTTCAGGGTCCATCCATGTCAGAATCTCCCTCCTTTTTAAAGCTGAATAACACTCCATTGCATCGGTAGACCACAATGTGTTAATGGCATTTATCTGTTGATGGCACTTGGGTTGCTTCTAACTTTTGGCTCTTGTGAATGAGACACCTTGTAGATTTCTGAAATCCAGCCCTTACTTTTGAGAGAAATTCCTGTTAAATTCTCTTAAGCTGCTCATTTCCTGCTAGACCCTGACTGAGCACACAGAATCCAGGATGCCCACACCAGCCAGCCTGCCTGACCTGCCAAGGAAGAGAAACCAGGAAGACAAAGCTTACAGGATGCAAGAAGGGGCAACTCAGAAAGACTTCAACAGGCTGAATGATGCCTCCAAACCAGCAAGATGAAATTGGATACAAACAAAAGCAAACAACAAACTTTATGTTAGAAAAATTACCTATCAACCACTAGACAGCATTTCACCTAACAAAAGAAGAAAAATCTGAGAATTGTTGTAGAGTGGTGGGTCTCAACAGGGAATTCCATCTTCCAGGGCACACTTGGCACATTTTGGCTGTCACAACTCAGGAATACCACTGGCTTCTAGGCTTCTACCACTGACGCTGCCACACACTCTACAATGCATAGGCAGCTCCCCGAAACAGAATACTCAGCCCCAGACGTCTGTTGTGCCAAGGTTGAGAGGCCCTGCCCAAATAGATGAAAAAAATTCAGAGCTAAAGAGGATGTTTTCAACTTGATAATGAGAACTTGTTTTCTATGTTTATAGACGTCCAGCAAGAGGCCAGACTCCAGCATAAGGCCAGGCTTGGGCAAGATGCCAGGGGAGCAATAGTTATGCTCAAAGGGTGTTGCAGGGAGATGCTGGGCTGGGAGAGGTCTCGGCTGGACAGCAGCTAAACTTCTTCCACCTTTGGGACATCTTAATGCATTTCGATTGGCCAGCTGCTGCATCAGTAATTAAAGCCTTAGAATACACAGACATTTCCCCAACATCTTATAAAACTTTTCAGACCTATATCAAAGTTGAAATAATTTTATATTAAACACTTATATGACTACCACATAAATCGGGCCATTCAAATTTTCTTTTACTTGTACCTATTTAGTCTGTGGTGTGCATGTACAATTTTGTTACATGCCTGTACCACATAGCAGGATTTTAGGGTATCCACCACCCGAATATTATACATTGTACCCATTAACCAATTTCTCATCATCTTAAGATTTTTTAAGGATGAGTTTTCCTTATCTTTTTCACATTTTCTGCTGAAGAAGTGAAATGACCATATCTAGGGAGACTTTCAAATGATGCAGTTGCCCATGTTCCTCAAGGGAAATGCGGTATGACAATTACTCTCAACATGAAAATCTGACTCATGTTACCTTTGACATAACTGGGCTTCCAAAACTCAATTCATGGATTTTAAAAGTGGTATTTTTTGAGGGCATGAATTGACTCATTATTCTTTTATGAATTCACCACAGGTCGGTATATCAAACACAGAGTTAGCCTTATTAATACACAGCCAAAGCACAGCTCCTACCTAAATAGCAACCCAGGAATCAGCAAATTCCAATTCTGTGTGTACCACTCACCCATCCTGATCATCCACTGGTTAAGTCTCCCAAATCTTGATAATAACCAAAACTATATTCAGAGTCAGTAGCATTTTTTTTTTCATTCTTTAGCATTTCCCTAACATTTTGCATTTTCAAAGTCAACACAGTGTTTCTCCTTGACATTCAAGAGAACCTTCTACTTGTGTCTTTTCTCTGTGATATAGAAACCACAGTAACTATTCATTTAAAACTCTAGCACATATTCAGAAAATATTTTTAGTGGTTTTTTTTTTTTTTCTCTGAAAGTAAGCAAACTTAAGACTTACTTTGCAACAAAAGGTTTCTAAAAGAAGCATCAGGTGTATGCCCTGCGATGTTTGGAGGTTTTGTGGAGATTAACTTGAGTGCAGCCCTACCCTAGGAAGGGTCCCTGTGGTTTGCTTTCATGCAGTGCATGTATTTTAGAATGCAATTCTTACACAGGACTTTTCCTCCCCTTCTTTTAGACTCAAATTCTACTCTTCAGGAATACTGAACATTCATTTATGTTCGAAGAGAAATTTTTGTTTAGCAAATTTCTTCTCTTTCCCCCATTGTATCATAGCAGCTTATCTCCTTGGTTTTAAAAACATTGGCAAACAACAACAAAGTCAGATTCAAGGGGATATGGCTCAGGGTGTTGATAGCTGCAGGTCAGATTCATCTGTCTGAATGATGCAAGAGTTGAGGCTCTCTAGACCTGCTGTGTATACCAAGGAATTGTCACATGAAAGAATGATCCGGTGAGCCCTTCTGAAAGAAGCAGGGGACAAGTTTAATACTTATCAGAGTTGAAGGAAGCCGCTGAAAGGAAGGGCAGGACAATTTCCTTACTCTCTTAAGCCCCAGCTTCACAGAACAAATCAGGTTTCCCGAGAAGATGTAAGTATATCACTTTATGTGCAGCAATGACTATAATCTGAAGGCAATGTAATAAAGGTATGTGAAGACATATCGACAGGTTAATTGTGTCCTATAGCCAGAAGAAAACAATCTACCTTGGGATGCACAAAAACAGTAACTAAAAGCAGATTATCTGTTTTGTCTGCAGTCAGAGAGAAGAGTGAAGCTAGGAAGTGCAGCTGTGTGGAAGGCCAGCCTCTCCGGCACAGCCAGAAGCCTAATCCCGCCTCTGCCAGAGCACACTGGCCGATCATTAATCATTTGAACATAAAGTAATCTGCATTAGAGAACCCGTCACTCTTTCTCGTTGGCTCTTACATTTTTACTAGCCTTTTTAAAGGCCCATATATTTTACAGACATTTCAGAAGCCATTTTATTCCCCTCCTCTCATTCCTGTTTTTCCACTTCTTTGTGGCTATTTGTAGCCAGGCTTAAAGGTCAGGTGGATTTGAACATGTACTAGATATGCAAGCACACATGTACGTCATAACACACACGGAGCTGGATGTGTTTTTCAGAGAGGACAGGATTTGGATTTTCTGGGCTGCTTTGGGGTGCATTCTTCCGATTCTCCATTTAACATTGATTATCTATTTCTGGTATTTCTATTTTTACATTGTCTTCAGCAAAAAGCCAACATGAATGACATTTAACTAGGATGTTTATACATTTTACGTTAGATAAGAGAAAATGCTGTGCGGAAATTAAGCAGTAGAATTTTGGAGTATAGTGAAGAGTCTGCATCAAATTGAGCCTTGTCCCATACATTATCATTTTTCCAATTTCAACTCCAAAGTCTGCTTCATCTTGCATTTTCAGGGATGTGGAGATAAAACACACAGAGATACCAACGTAGACTCAGTCAGGAATGCAAAGCAACGAGCCAGTGATTTCCACATTGCGTTAGCTTGGAGTTTCATCGTGTTTGATCACAGTAGCTTTGTTTTACAGAGAACACACACATGTTTATTTAAATAAAATACAGATTATAAATATTTGCCAATCTTAATTAGAAATATTAAGATTGTAGATGTTTGCCAAATATCCCACTTCGCAATGTCAAATAGAGAATTGACAACACAATGCAAGTTCTCATCTAAGGTGCATTTCATCCAGTAGATGATCCAGCCACCCATGGAGATCTCTTTGCTGACTATGACTCAGGGACTAAAGTGATTTATCAGGAAGACATCAGTCTATTAGCAACTGGAGTAAGATGGCGAAGGTGTCACTTATGAGATGTCGGTGTGAGACTTAGCTAGTTAGAACGAATCTACACCAAGCCACAGCTGGGGACCCTGAAAAACACAACATTGAAATGCCAAAGCATGCAGTCTTCATCAAGTAAAAACTGCTAAGAAATATGAATTACATTTATGGCATTTTGCCTCTTGCTTGATTTGTGGCATGGAGCTTCTGTTGCTACTGCTGTTGTAGTTTCTTAATTGATTTTTAAAAGATTCCTACAGAGTTAATTTCCCAGAGGAATTTCTTTATCCTACTATCAGAAGCTTATTGCCTTCACATTCATGTTTATTTTTAAACTGCTAGACTATTTAGAATGATTCTTCACATTAGCAAAAGGTGGCATCAGTTCCCCGTCACAGGGCAAGGAGGAGCCAGGGGCAACCACGCTCCGGACAGGATGCCACCAGAATGGTAGATCTCAAGACCCAAGTAGGTGCAGGGTCTGTCTCAGGCAGCGTGGCCTGAAGACAAAGGGAGGCTGGTGTTGGGACTGAGGGGCAGAGATGGGAAGGTACAGCTGTGCCCCACATCATATGGGCTTGGAAAGTCCAACTCAGAAAAAACTCCCCCAAAAGCAATATGAAGGGAATGAGAACAGGAGGGCTGGTGATTCACAGCCAGAAAGTGCTGACATTTCCCTCATATGTGGTGTCTACTGTGGAACCTGCCTGTTGGGCAGCTCCTTAAAGAAGTACACAGTGACAGGAGATTTATCACCCCATCCAGCCACAAGGGAGGCTCTGTGCCATGGCTGCCCTCGTGAAAGGGCTCCAAATGGCCATCCATCCATGGGACTGGACAGTGTAAAAGTTGTCAGAACCAAAATAAAGTCACAAATGTTAAGGAAATCCTGACAAACAGAGCCGGGGAAGTCCACAGAGAAGGACTTTCATGCTTGTGTGCTTGATATGAAAAAATCACAACTTTGCATAAAGATTTTTGCAACCTTATGCTAAAAATGCTTCCGCGGGGACATCTGCCCAGCGACTTCCTATTCAACTTTGGAATGATGTCACCCTTGTTACTGATCTTTGCAGCCAAGGATCTTGAATCTTTTCTCATTTTTTCCCTTTAAAAGCCTTTGTCTTCATTTACCTCCCTGAAAATGCCCACACTATTCCCACTGCCATCCTCTATTCCCAAATAAATACCTTTTTTTAGACAGCCTCCCTCTGCCTGTCAATTATGATGACAACAGCTAGTTGGAGGTCCCACACCTGCCAGAAGAGTTCCATATCAGCATTCACAGCCTTCCCAAATGTTCCTCCTTGACCTTCTCAGGAGACACATGCCCCAGTGAATCCCTCAGGTTGGATCCCAGAGGAGAAGTCTTTCCTTCCCACATGTATACTGTGGCCCTAAGTGGGAGAATAAGTCAGGAATTGCCTACTGTTGTTGGCACCCAAATAGAAGCCAGCAAAGGCCAAACAAGGAACAAGAGGTAAGATCTGACTTAGAGTCAGGCTGTTAGCCAGCAGGTCCTTGCCCCACCCTTCCTGTTCCTAGAGACCTTGGCCCTGCTGCACTGGGCCAATTAGGTCCTGCCACACAAGGTAGCACTCCAGGGCAACTCTGGCTTCTATAGGACCAAGCCCACATGGAGGCGTGAGGGGGACACCTTGGGATTTATGCCAGCAACAAAAGTGTTTGCTGATCTCCGCCGTGATGTTGGCATGGTCCTTCCTCATCCTGGGTAGAGCAGACCCCATCTGCAAATATGACTGCCCAGCACACCTTTTGCTCATCTGTGGATGGCATCCTCCTCCACCCTGGGAAATATGAAGTCTGGCATGTTGCTCAGTAAACTGAGTCTTGAAATGGTCATCTGCCTTAATCATCCCACACAGGAGAAGCATTGTGCAGGCAGCACTGAAAGGGTGCTCTGCACAGACAAGTCGCCAAGGTCACACACTGTCACGCACAGTGACGTTTCCAGGCTACCCCTGGGTTTGCTATCTCCATGACTTGGGTGTCCAAACCTGGCTCATGAATCGAGCCCAAGAGACATAGATTGAAAGGAAAAAAGCCTTTCCAATGGGTTGTTTAATCTTGTTTATCCCTTGCTACCTTGTTTTTTTTTGTTTTTTTTTTTTTCCATTTATAAAATGGGAGGGCAAATCCCAGAAATTTCAAAAGACAAAGACAAAATGTTCATGATGTCTCTAAACCACCCTATAAGAAGACAATGTCACATCTTTCAGAGCAGTTTGGACTTCAGGCCTCGACTTGCTTTCCCTCACCATCGCCAAGCTATATGCTCCTCCTGAGGAAGATTACCCCAGTTGCCTTATCTAGAAAGAGTTGTACATTGCTATGCTAAATTTTACTTTATTGCAAAGACAATATGGAATCTTTTTCTTATCCTTTCCCCAGCAATAAAAACTTACACGTTAGAAAATGAGCTCAAATTTTGTTTCAAGCTGCTGGCAATGAATTGTGAATTGACTCGTTGACTTAGGAAGAGAAACCAAGTGTTTCTGCCAGTCATAAACACTGCCACTTCATGGATACCCATTTCCAAAGGCAGCTTCCATTTGGATCCATTCAACACCTGCTGTAGGAGGGGCCTTCAAAACCTTCATCAAAAATGTGTGTTGTGAAACAAATGCGCGTGGATTTCAATTTTTTTTCAAATTTATTTTTCACCAAAATAAACTTGTACTAATTTGGCATACCATGTCTGAATGGGGTCTAGTTTGAGGCACTAAGAAGGATAAGACATCAATTTGGAAAGAGCCTCTATCAGAACAACATGAGTTCTGCTACAGTTGAAGCAAGAACAAGCATTACATTTATGCTGAAAGGTGAAATCATTGACGCCTTATGAAAAGTTTATAGAGAAGATGACCCAACAAAATCATTCATTTATAAACTGATAACTAATTTCTTGGGTTGGGGGGGTCTTTTTTTTTTTTTTTTTAGACAGAGTCTCACTCTGTCACCCTGGGTAGAGTGCCATGGTGTCATAGCTCACAGCAACCTCAAACTCCTGGGCTCAAGAGATCCTCTTACCTCAGCCTCCCCAGTGGCTGGGACTATGGTCACCCACCACAATACCTGGCTAGATTTTTCTATTTTTAGTAGAGAAAGCGTCTCAAACTTCTGAGCTCAAGCAATCTACCTGCCTCAGCCTCCCAGAGTGTTAGATTACAGGCGTGAGCCACTGCGCCTGGCTGGTAACCACTTTTAAGAAGAAACAAGATGATGTTGAAGATGAAACCTGCAGCAGCAGACGTGCCACATCAATTTTCAAGGAAGAAATTTACCTTGTTCATGCCCTAATTGAAGAGGACCCATGATTAACAGCAGAAACCGTTAGCCAACTCTACAGACACCTCAAAAGTTCACCTTGTACAATTCCGACAGAAAAAATTAACATTGAGCAAATTTTCTACTTGAAGGGTGCCAAAAAAAGAGCAGAGTTCAATAGAAATTTTAAACAAGTGGGGTTAAGATACTAAAGCATTTCTTCAAAGAACTGTAACAAGAGGTGGGACATGATTTTCCCAGTTCAATCCTGAAGATTAAGCATAAAGCAATGGCTACCAAGAGGTAGACTGGTGTCCAGTCAAAGCAAAAGAGACTAGTCAAGAGCAAAGTTGTGGCAACAATTTTTTAAGATGCTTGAGGCATTTTGCACATTGACTCCAGCAGGCAGAAGAATGACAACATTTACTTGTTATGAGAGTGTTTAGAGAAACTTAGCCAAAGCTTTTTCAGAAAAAAGCATCACCAGAGAGTCCTTCTCCATCACAATAGTCCTCATTCTTTTCATCCAACAAGGGTAATTTTGTCAGAGTTTCAATGGGAAATTTGTAGGCATCTACCTTACAGTCCTGATTTGGCCCCTTCTGACTGCTTTTGATTCCTAGTGTTGAAAAATCTTTAAAGGGCATCCAGTTTTAATAATGTAAAAAAAAAAAAACACATTAACATGTTAAGTTCCCAGGTATCCTTGCTTACAAAAGTGTCTTGAATTGAATGGAGCTTATATTGAGAAATAAAATTTATATTTTGCATTTTTGTCTTTTAATTCTACTTTTTCGTGAACTTTTTGAAGTCTGCTCAAACCTCAAGACCATGGTTGAGCATATCAGAGAGTAAAGTAAGAATACAGATGTGATCACTACATCAAAAGTAGCTGCGTAGAGAATCTAAAACTAGTTCTCAGAGGAAAGAAAATCCTATGTGTTACTTTGTATAAAAGTAAAAACCATATCCTTGGGAAAATCTACTTATTTCCATTCTGCCTGAAAATCGAGTTTTGTTGAAGAAATCAGAATAGAGAATGAGGCATCACCATAAAATACCTATTTCATAAAAATCAGTTCCTCAATAGAATAATGATGTGACTGAACATTTAATTTAAGAAGAATAAATTGGCATTATGTTTGTGTTACCTGGGAACTCAACGTGGATTACTTTGGGAGGCCTCAGGCCAGAGGAGGATCCAACAACTGAACTACGTCTTAAAGGGCTGAAGTTCCTCAACGCTTTCAGACATAGGAAGAAGAGGAAGGTTGTGTCCCCCCACATCAGCTTAAGGAGGTACCCACAAAGGACAGAAGTGAGAAAGCAAAACAGGCCTCCCTTTAACAGATATCTCAAACATTAATTGAAACTATTAATACACTCTTTACAGTCTAAGGGGCCTGCATATGATAAGTGGAATATTCATTACTATTTGAAATTTATTTAATGCTCGATTTAATTACTTGATATCTTCAATAGGATAAAATTCAGAAAAAAAATCAATATTTACTAAACACTTAAACATTGATTAAAAATGTAATTATGTGTCCAAAAACATTTTTAATGATAATAACAATATTAGCAAGGGGTATGCATTTCAATAATTCAAACACTTGAAGTATTAGAAAAATAAACATTCATATGTTGACTTCTACAACATTTGTCATTGCTTATACTTAAAACTATTCTATATTATCAATTTCATGAGTTTATTTTTTTAAACTAACTTTCGCATTGTTTTTATATGTTCCTAGAGTTATTGATATGTTTATTTCCATAGCTTCCCAAGGGTTAGGTAGTAGTACATTGATTCCTCCCTGGAACTGCAGTAATTTTTACCAGACCCAAGAAAAGGAGAATGTTTTCTCAGGCCAGCAGGTGCCATTCTGGAAGCTGAGCCATCCAGCTAGCTGGTGCGATGTCTCCTCCCAAATGGATTCAAAGTGGAGCTGTAATCATCAACCTGCATTTTCCTTCTACATTTAAGTAAGACACTTTTTGTATTGTTGTAGGAACATTTAACATGAGATCTACTCTTCTAAAATAGATTAAAGTGTGCAATACAGTACTGTTAACTATCGGCATAATGTTGTACAGCAGATCTCTGGAACTCACTCACTTTGGGCAACTGAAATTTTATGTTTGTTGAACAGCGGGAAAAGGGAAAGCTGCTTCTCAGTTGTACTTTTTTTTATTTCTTCATCTTTTGTTGTCTGTCAATCTAACAAAAGTTTGCAAATTTTGTATTTGAAATTAATATAAGGTAGAAATTTTTAGGTTAGAGTATTCTCACTTCCAAGGTAAATTTCAAGTGGTAGAAAAGCCCTTCACCCAGGGGGTGTGCTGAACATGCTCACATGTGCACATTAGGTGATATCCTGCCAATTGCCCTCCTTCTTTCTGCCAGTCAATCTCCTCATTCCTCCTCCATTCTTCCTCCTCTTCCCTCCTTGCTAGACCGTGTTTGTGTTTTATCGTTCCTGTGGGAGTGTAATTATTTATACGTTGGTTTCATATTAGTATTGAGTACATTGAATTTTTAAAATCATTTTACCATAAAAACATTTGCACCAGAATGTTTAAGGCAGCTCAATTCATAATTGCCAAGTCATGGAAGCAACCCAGCTGCCCATCACCCCATGAATGTATTAACAAACTCTGGCATATGTGTACCATGGAGTACTATTTATCCATAAGAAAAGACGGAGACTTTACATCTTTTACATTTGCCTAGATGGAGTTGAAACACATTCTGTTAGTAAAGTATCTCAAGAAGGGGGAAAACAATATTTAACTGTCCTTTTTAATTCTAGATAGACCTATTGCCCTGGGTAGAGTGCAGAGGCATCATTAGAGCTCACAGCAACCTCAAACTCTTGGGCTTAAGAAATTCTCTTGCCTCAGCCTCTTGAGTAGCTGGGACTACAGGCAGTTGCCACAACACCCAGCTAGTTTTTCTATTTTTAGTAGAAGCAGGGTATCACTCTTGCTCAGGTTGGTGTCAAACTCCTGAGCTCAATCCATCCACCTGCTTCAGCCTCCCAGAGTGCTAGAATTACAGGCGTGAGCCTCTGGGCTGGCTGATATGAACTTATTTGTGAATAGAGTTGGTGTGGATGCAATTAAAGTTAAGGATCTTGAGAGGGAAGTCCATCTTGGGTTATTGGAGTGGGCCCTCAATGCAGTGACAAGTGTTCCTGTAAAAAAAACACTCCAAGGAGATTTGTCACAGCAACACAGAGGAGAAGTGAGCAGTGTGACAATTCCACAGTGCAGAGATCAGAGCGCTGGAACCAGAAGCCGAGGTTGGCCTGCAGCAGCCAGGAGTGCGTTTTGGAGTCTTTTCTAGAGCCTTCAAAGAGAACAAGGCCCTGCTTACCTCTGGATGCCAGACTTCTGTCCTCAAAAAAAGTGAAGAATAAATTTCTGTTCTTTTGCACCACTAAGTTTGTCGATCCATTTGTCACAGAAGCAACAGGAGCTAATACAGCCCCTAAACCTCCAAAATACTTTTAAAACATTCGGTGGCCTGTGCGACATGGTTCTGAGCCCATGCTTTTGGGCGCATTGCTATCTACCATCTGTGTGCATCATTAAAAGCACATTATAATTAGTAGAGTCACAGAGAGGTTTTGCTGCTGGACCAAAGAGTCTGTCCTCCTGTCACCCAAGCCAATCCACAGAGCAGTAGATGAGAGAAAAACAATTCCACCTTTGTTTACAGAAAAGCCAGCAATTCCAAGGAGCCCAGAGGGTATCTCCGCAATGAGCTGTTCTGTTCTCCTGTTTTCCTATGTTACTTTAATTTTCACAGTAAAAGTAAACACTAGCCATGTTATGACTCATCATAGGTATACATTAAACAGAGATTCCCCCTCATAGGTTACAAGGTTACACAATATCCCACTATCTTAAAGTGATTTGATCTTCAAAGCATTCCTACTCCAGACTAAATCTATAATCAGTCAGGACTTTACTAAGCACACAAAATGCACTGGGTGCCTGAACAGCACCGTGGTCCTTGGAGGGTCTGGTCTCTTAGTTCTATCTACGGCAGGAGGCCTTGCCAGTGAATAAACAACTTCAGTTGGGGTGGCACGTGGGCTTGCCCAGCCCTGCCGGGTCTTGTTCAGCAGTGTCCTGCAAATACTGGTTATGTAGAATAACAGTGGCGGCCATCAGACTCATTTCCTGGTAGAAATATTGAGTCTCCATAATGAGTCTCTTTCTTGGGACATTTAAGTCATCCATCCTTTTGGAGCACAGCCACTACCACTATTCATAAACGACCACAAGTCAGCTAATCCTTCCTGTTTCAGGTTTCGGTACCTTTTTTTTTTTTTGATTCTTTGGCTTGTCTTTTATTTTGTGTTTTATTTTGTGTTTTATTCTCTTTTATGCATGTGGGTAGAAGCAAGTACCCATTCAGTCTTTATGAGTAGACTGAGAATTAGTAAAAGAAACACTCTCACATTTTGGCACTATCTATGCATTACTATCTATAAAATATTTAAAACCATTTCATTATCTCCATCTTGCTTTTGTTACTAATACCTGTCTGTGTTATTCTTACTGATTTTTCTCTTTTGAGCATCTTTGTGAATCCGCAGCTTGTAAGCATTCACTTTATCTTTGCTCACCAACACCATAATTATATTTGAGGCCCGTGTGATCACAACTTGGCCAATGGGTGTCCTTATGTTGCTGTGTCCTTTGTCTTTGGGCATAGCTCCTTCCTTTTCAGGCCTCTGAATGTTTTGGATCCTTTCTGATTTTGCCCTGCTACCTGCATGGAATCAGCCACCCAGCAAAGATCCCCAGTTCCTTTTGTGGAGAACAGACTAGAAGGTAAGGCCTGGGCCCTGGAGGAGCAGGTGGTGGGAAGAGCCCGGCAAGTACTTAGGGATCATGTTTAGTAAAGACAGATCTGGAACACACATCTTACCAGTCCCGTGTGCACGCTGAGGTTTTTGATAACTCTGGCCTCTCTGCAGCTGTCCTGCATCCATCCTCTACCTTCTCTGCTCTGCTTGGTGCCCCAGGAACCTGAGAGCAGGAGCGGTCATCCTTGGGGCACCTGTATGCTTGGATTTCCAGCTGGCCTCTGCAAATGGAAGGGACCTGCAGGAGGTCAGGAGGGGAGGGAGGTCAGGCAGTGCCTTTCCTCACTCATGCCTGACTTCACACCACTGTTGGGGCAGAGGCTGCCAAGTCATATTCTCCTGTGTAAACCCAGCAAGATCCTCTCCTCCCTTCCACTGCCCTGCCACTTGGGGTGACACCTGTGAGTCTCTCCCCACCTTGCTACTTGCTGTGATCCTGCCCACACCCCTCACTCTCTTTAGTTAAACCTTTCAAGGGTTTGGTTGTGTTTTCTACTAGGCAGATAACTAAACTCTAGCTTAACATGTTATGTTGTTGTTGTTTTTTTTACTTTAATTTTTTCCATTATTATTTGAGTTGACAAATCACAACGGTATACATTTACGGGGTCCAATGTGATGTTTTGATACGTGTATACAATGTGGAATGATTAAATCAAGCTAATTAACATATCCGTCACCTCACTTACCTGTTGTTCTTCATAGTGAGACATTTTTAATGTACTCCCAGTTACTTTGAGATATACATTATTGAGGGCAGTTACCCTGCTAAGCAACAGATCTCAAAACTATCCCTGCTGTCTATCTGGAACTCTGTACCCTTGTGAGCAACTGCTCCCCTGGCCCCCTGTGCCCCAGCCTCTGGTGAGGGCAGAGGGGGGCAGCCACCTTTCTTTTGTTTACACTAATTTTCTTTAGGTAGGTGGTTTCATCAACTGCTCAAATTTATTCTGACATTGACAGGAGCCATGTTGTCATTCTTTCTTCCACAGTGAGGTTTAAACATTTTTTCAGAAAAATACTACTTTTAAGTTAGCCCATGCAAACAAAAGAAAGACACTAGGCAAATTAGTGGCCAACTAAACTGGTGCCCTGACAAGCAGTTTCTCTGAGACTAGTTGGAGCCCAAAGGTCTTTTGCACATCCTGAAAAGCAGTTCTCTGCAGTTTTATTTAATACAACAAAAGCATTTTATAATATACAGTAAAACTCAGAGGATTTCCTGTCAGTTTCTGTTCTGGCTCCCTTTCAAGTGACCAAAGTGGCCGATGACCCAGAGACAACAAAGATAACTCAAATGTGGGTAGACTGAGAATCAAACAAATTCCCTTCACACGGAAATAAGGACCTTGATTTGTTAAAACAAACTTCTTTTTTTTTTTTTTAGAAATGAAGTAGCTTTATTAGAAACTTTACTGTTTAGTTACAGTAATCTGTAAAACAATTATAAATACAGTGTAGATATTTCCATATAACTTTGCCTGGTTTTCCCTGTCATTAACATCTCACACTGGTCTGGTACATTTGTTTCGATTAATCAACATGGAACATTATTATTGTATAATTTATTTAGGTTTATCATAATTTATTTAGGTTTCCTCAGTTTTCATTCAGTATCCTTTCTTTGTCCCAGGATCCTATCCAGGGGCACACGTGACGGTAAGTTGCTGTGTCTCATTCTCTAGATGGTGACAGCGTCTCCGAGATTCCTGAGTCTGATAAGCTTGCAGTTTTGAGAAACACTGGTGAGATTCTGTAGATTAATGTTTGTCTAATTTTTTTTTATATGTGTGTGATTAGATGGGGATTATGGGTTGGGGGAAGAAAAACCACAGGGGTAAACTTTGCTTTCATCACAATATATCAAGGTTCCTGCTATCAACCTTAACTTCCAAGTTAATGTTGACTTTGATCATCTGACAGAGGTAGTTTCTCACACTTCAGGAATGGTGATTACACTCCAGCTCCTTGAGCACAGAGCATCTACTTAAATTTTTAGAATTCCTTTGCATGAAAGACCTGTCTCTTCTCTCCTATTTACTTACTTTTCCAATAACTGACTTATATTATATTAGTATGGATGCATGCATGTTTATACTCTGAGTTATAATAATCCAGGGCTACTTTATTGTATTTATTTTGTTGCTTAAATTCCAGCATTGGCTACTAGGAATTCTTAGACTTGGCTCTTGAGTTTCTTTAACATACATTTATCTTTTTCTTGCTTTTTTCTTTTCTTTTCTTTGTGTGTGTGTGTGTCTGTGTGTGTGTGTGTGTGAGAGAGAGAGAGAGAGAGAGAGAGAGAGAATTTTCTTCATTTCTGGCACTAAAAGATGCTCCCTGCTGACCTTACGTATTTCCTTCTCCAATTCTACAACCAGTCATTCCCCTAAGATGGGAGGCTAGATTTTATAAGTAACATTTACCATAGATAAACCTGAGTTTTCCTGTTTGTGTCTAAAAAAATTAATATCTAAACTTTTTAATTTCTGTATTTTAAAGAACAGAATAAATGACGTTTAAAAACACAAAAGAAACACATATATAAACATTGGTTTTTTGGTGATCTGTCAACAACTTCTACATTTTATTTCCATATGATGTGGTTCTAATGTATGTTAAGGCACCATTTAGCAAAACTAAAGTAGATTGCTTTGCTTGAAACTAGATTCTTAATTATTGTTTCTTAACTTTTAAAAGCTTATAGTTCACCATTGATCATCTATGGGAGGAGGGAGAAGTCACAGAGGACAGGACAAGTAGCATCTGGGTTTTCTGAATATGTGATTTGACTGCATAATTTGACTTGTGAAACAAGGTAATTATTCAGCATTATGCATTTTACAAGTTACTTATTTTCACAAAGCATCACAAATTTAAACACCTTTTCAAAAAATCACTAAAATCAAAACCAAATAACCAGTTCTCTATTTGTCAGCAGAACCACTCAGAGAGGAACCACAACATGTGACTGGAAAACACAAAAATTTGCCTGTATGTTCATAATGGGATGCATCTGAAGAACGCACAAAAAAATAACCTACATGAACCTAAAACCATCTGCATGATGGTGGTGACAGTGGCGGTGTTGTTCTGTTATCTGTAAGTTGGTACTATGGGCTGACATTTTCAGCATGGTTAAAAGGAGACAAATTTAAAAGGAGAAAAGGTAAAAACCCTGTATCCAAAGTTTGAATTGGAAACACCAGTCTGAACTCCTGACTTATCCTTAAAAAATGCAGGCAGCACCTGTGGCTCAGTGAGTAGGGCGGTGGCCCATATACCAAGGGTGGTGAGTTCAAACCCAGCCCTGGCCAAACTGCAACAAAAAAATAGCTGGGCGTTGTGACGGGTGCCTGTAGTCCCAGCTACTTGGCCAGGCAAGAGAATCGCATAAGTCCAAGAACTGGAGGCTGCTGTGAGCTGTATGACGTCATGGCACTCTACCGAGGGCGGTAAAGTGAGACTCTGTCTCTACAAAAAAAAAAAAAAGTTCATATAATCTAGTTCAGTTTATTGGAAAGGGCTAGAAACAAAAGGCCAACCCAGTGCTAATGACATCTCAGACTGCAGCCTCCAAAAAGCATTTCTCACTTTGGAAAGTAGGGCTCCTTTAGAAATGTCTGATTCCTAGGTGCAAGAAAAGACTGGAACATCTTGTCATACCAGAATTCAAGGATCTTGTCAAGACCGCAAGTGTCTTGTCAAAAGAACTGAGCAACCAACTTAAATAGGCTTCCACTGGCCAAAAATGGAGCAATTTGAACATCAGTGAAGACGATAATTTTAGTGGTTTGAAACACATTAAATATGATTTAATCCAGGAGTTTATAAAAAAAAATGAGAGAAAAAAATCCAACTCATTAATTAGCCTAAGATACATACTAGTGATCCAACTGGTTATTTTAAAACTGGTTTTTAAATAGTGGGGAAAAGGAATCAAGTAACTATCAGGCATTCATTAAAAAGGTCCATAGATCAGAATACCCAAATATTAATAGTTAACAAAAACAAAGTTTCAGCCTGGCACAGTGGCTCATGCCTATAATCCTAGCACCCTGGAAGACTGAAGCAGGAGGATTGCTTGAGTTCAGGAGTTTGAGACCAGCCTGAGTGACCCCCATGTCTACTAAATGTACAAGAATTAGCTGGGCATTGTGGTAGGTGCCTGTGCTCCCAGCTATTCAGGAGACTGAGGCAGGAAAATTGTTTGAACCCAGGAGTCTGAAGTTGCTGTGAACCAGGCTGACACCACTGCACTCTAGCCTGGGTGACAGAGTGAGACTCTGCCTCAAAAAAATAAAAAAAGTTTCTTTCTTGAAGTAGGTAAATGAAATGAAGCTGATTATCATAATTTGTGTAACTAATGAATTAATGGATCTCAGTATAGATAATCAGTTGCCAATAAACATCACCCAAAAAGAGACCAGTAGACATTATGTACTACCTGGCGGAAGGGCACCTCTGCAAAGTAATTTACAGAAGAAGAAGAAGGAGAGGGAGAAGAGGAAGAAGAAGAAGAAAGATCAAGCCTGAATCTGATCAAACATCCATCAATTTATGGGGAACCAGGATCAGAATGTGTTTAAAATTCTATGGGGATAAAACACACAAAATCCAGACTGTGGGAAACGCTACAAACTATCCAGTTTCTTCAAAAGAAAAACTGACATAGGGGAAAACAAGACAGACTCAGACAATCAAAATGTGTGTGGGCTCCATTTGAATCCCAATTTAACAAAGTTTAAAAAATTAAATATTAAATATTCAATTAGAAAAATATGAAAATATATGATGATCTTATTGTGAACTTTTTATGAAATAATGATGTTATAGTTTGTTACGTATCTATGGTATTTGTAAATATATTCAAAAAATCAAAAATAAAAAAATCTAAAAATTTTTCACTATTGCTCAAATAGTTTTGATTAAGGTCAGACAGGTAGTAATTTGTGAGGTTTTAGTCAAAACACTATGACTTAAGGCCCAGATAGACATCACCCCAAACAGATGAAAATTACTTTGCATTTGCAAGCCTACTTTTTAAAAGTCAGTTTCTGATGTTCTTCGGTAGTGGAAATTCTAAGGTCCTATTGCCTTGCCAGTATTTTCTAGGTGTCTCCTCATTTACCTTGATATCTGGGAGTAAAAATTGAAATGAATGCAAATGTTAATCTTGTAGTCAAGTTCTTTTCTCTTGGCTATCACACCAATTGGGTAACCTCCCGGAGCGGCTTTGAACTTAGAAGTCTGGCACACTGGCAGGGAATTAAATATTATTTTTCCTTGGCTTTTCTATTTAGCCTGAATTGACCAGAAAGCCCTTTTGTTGGGTCAATACAATAACACTGTTTTAATGGCATTTATTGTACTTGAAACCTTATAACCTGTGAACCCAGACTGTATTAGCACAAAGGTCTTCCAGCCCCCTTGGTGACTTTGATTCTGAAGACACTGTAGGTACACTAGCCTCAAAGCACATAGGTTGGTTTTCCCCCCAGTATTACTTAAATCAACAATTTTCCTTTTCATTGTAATATGTTTTAAGTTATTGGCAGGTAGTTTCAAAGTCTACAGAAAGTTGGCTAATTTATCAGGGAAGCAAATTATTAAATAAAAATAATTATTATGTAAGCTAACTTAATAGCTTACGTGTATATAACACGCAGATAGATTTTCTTAGTTACTACTGAAAATTATCAGGACATTTAAAAAATTGGAATAATTGCTGTAGCTTTTATGAGCATTTTTGATGACAAATTTATTAAGAATGATAATAACAATGATGATAGTACTAACAGCTCACATTATTTTGGATTATTACATTCCAAACACTGTGCTCAGGGTTTTATATGTTTTATCTCATTTAGCCCTTACACCACTCCTACCTCTAAGAGGAAGGTTATTTCAACCTATTATAATTGTTTCACAAATGAGCAAAAGGCTTAGAAGTTGAGTTTATGAAATGGCAATACCAGTACTAAAAAATACTACAGAGCTAATAAGAAAAGGCAAACTTCCTCTCTATTTCCTCTGAAAATGATTCATGCAAGTGAACTTCATGTGTGTGTGTGCACACACACGTACATATATACATATATATTATATATATAATATATATATATATAATTTTGGCAAGACATTAATACTATAAATATATGGCATCCTACTACTGACCAGCCTAGGACACACAAAAGAAACTGGCCTGCACAATAATAAATAAATCTGTACTAAAATGGAAGAGAAATTAGTATCTGCTAGAGGTTTCACTAGGTTTTTAATATGAAAGACTATTTAGCTACCAGAATCTCAGCGGCTATCATTTACGTTCTTGTGTATAATTATAGTAGATTGTATAGTCCTGCATTTTGTTTTTTCTCTCTAGCAGTCTCAGCAAATTGCTTTTTTTTTTTTTTTTTTTCACAGACTCACAAAACATTTGTGTCACAGGTAGATATTTAGAAAAAATCCACTTCTCCTACAGTAATTGCCTTCCACACCTCTCTGAATGTACAGGGCTCTACAACAGGAAACAACTGTGAATATCCATCTCCCCCTGGCACCCTGGGGAATCTCTCCAGTTCCTCTTCTATTTGCTTCTTAGAATCAACTCACTTAGTCTAATTCTAGGAATTTCACTTAGGGCTAAGTTTTGCCTCTTGAGTCAAGTCCCTGTTTGGTTTGGCAATTCTGGCTGAGTCTGACTCTCATTATTGCCAACAGTGCTGTCCTCAGAACTTTTGGCTTCAGATGTATAGCTTAGAGCCATCAAGCGGGTTTTGGGTTCATATCTCTGCCCTGTCCGGCCACCCAGCATTTAGGATCTCAATCATGACTACCCCCAGGGATCATCAAGAAAACCAAGTTGACAGCATGTCTTGAAGAACATTTCTCTCCAAGGAAGCTCATTTCTCATGGGAATGTCTACAATCAATACCTACTGCCATTCAACTATTATAGTCATTCGTTTATTAAAAGCAAAACAGCTCTAAAATAGAGGAATATATTTTTCCTTCCTTGCTATATTTCCATTTCATAGGAACTCAGAAATTAATGCATGGTTACAGGCAAAAAGGTCTAAAAGTAAAGAGTTCTCTCTCTGTCCAGGGGATCATGAAAGGGGTGACCTAGAAAGACAGAAAATATTTAGCATATAATAACAGCATGACCCAAATAATCATCACAACAAACACCGAAAGTCCCAGCCCTAAATCCCTCAGCAATGGCAGAATGGGGTAGTTAGACTGTCACTCATGCTGACCTGTAATGATACGCCACCCTCCTTCTGGGAGAGCAGTGTTTGAGAAAGCTGTGAGGGAAGTCAGGACTCACGCGTTAATTTCTGAGTTGCTATAAAATGGAAATATAGCAAGGTAGAACAACTCCTCAATCATAAAACAAACCTAAACAAATTTCAAAGGACTGAAATCATACGAAGTGTGTTCTTTGAACATAATGGAATCAAATTAGAATCGGTAACGAAAAGACAGCAGAAAAATTTCCAAACAACTGAAAATCAAACAATATTCTCTGAAATAACCCCAGAGTCAAAGAGAAAATCTCAAAGGAAATGAAAACGTCCCTGAACTACATGAAAAATGAAAATAAAATATGGCAAAATGTCCAGTGTGCTGCTGAAGTTTTGAGAGGAACATCTTTAGCACTAATTGTACACATTGGACAAGAGGGGGGAAAATCATAAATCCATAATATAAGGTTCCATTTTTAGAACCTAGAAAATGGTGAACAAAATAAACTCAAAGCAAGCAGAAGGAAAAAATAATAAATATGAGAGTAAAAATAAATGATATTTAGAACAAAAAACAAAAAAAAAAATCAGGGAAACAAAGGTTGATCCTTCAAAAAGATAAGAAGAAAATTGACAAACTTCTATCAAGACCAATAAACAAAAAGAGAGAAGACACAAATTATCAATGTCAGAAATGAAACAGACATGGCAGACAACAAAAGGATAATGAGAAAGTACTAGGAACAACTCTATACACGTAAATTCTACAACATGAAGAAACAGACTGATTCTTTGTGAAGCACAAATTATACATAACTTCCCTAAAATGAAATAGTGTCAGTAGGTCTCTATGTTTGAGAAAATTGAATTTGTAATTTAAAAATGCTGAAACAGAAATTTCCAGGCCCAGATGACTTCACTTGGGAATTCTTTCAAAATTTTAAGAATTAGCATTAATTTTACACAATGTCATCCAGAAAACTGAAAAGAAAGGAATATTTTTCATCTTATTCTGAGAATTTGACATTATTCTGACCACAAAAACAATACAAAGCAAAGAAGTTCACTGTCACCACTCCTATAGTAAGGGAATTAAGGCAAAAAAAGGAAAACAAAAGACATACAGATAGGAAAAGAGGTCCAGTTTGTAGATGCCATAATGGTTATATTGAAAAGCCCAAGAAATCTACAAAAACTCAGAGTAAAGGAGTTTAGCAAAGTGTTAAGATTCAAGATCAACATCTAAAAAGCAATTTTATTTTTATACATTGGCAAGAAATATGCAGAAACAGTAATTTAAAATATAATACCATTTATTATTGCTCAAAAAAATAACTTAGGTTTGTATCTAACCAAACATATATAGAATTTGCATGTCCAAAACTAAAAACAACAGCAACAACAACAATGGTGTAACCAAAATGCTTGAGTAGTTTTTTGTATTTTTAGTAGAGTTGGGGTCTCACTCTTGCTCAGGCTTGTCTTGATTACTGAGCTCAAGCAATCCTCCTGCCTCAGCCTCCCAGAGTGCTATTATTACAGGTGTGAGCCACCACACTGGGTCAAAAAAATAATAATAATAAACCTAATGGAATATATCAAAGAATATCCAAATAAATGGAGAGACATTCCATGTTTGTAGATTGGAAAATCCAATGTAGAAAGGATGTCAATATCTCCAAATTTATAAGCATGTTTAATGCAGTTTCTACTAGAATCTCACAAGATTTTTTGTAGATCTAGAAAAAATTATTCTAAAATTTATGGGGAAAGGCAAAGGAACTACAGTAGCTATGAAAAATAAAGAATGAAGTGGGAGGAAATTATTCTCCTCAACTTCAATACTTATCATAAGCTATAGTAATCAAGATGGTGTGGTATTGGCAGAAGAAATAGATACCTGGATCAATGGGACACAACAGAGAACTCAGAAATAACCCCACATAAGTATATCAAATGATTTATGATAAATGTACAAACGCAATTCAATAAAGGAAGGATAGTCTTTCCAAGAGATGGTGCCAGAGAAATTGTATACACACAGGCACTAAAATGAATCTAAAAAAAAAAAAAAAAAACTCAAAATGGGTCCTAGACTTACATGTGAAACATTAGATCACAAAACTTCTATAAGATAACACAGAAGTCATCTTGGGGCCCTATGACTTGCCGAAAAATTCTCAGACCTCATATAAAAAGTATGATCTATTTTTTCAAAATATGAATTAGTCTTTATCAAAATTAAAATCTTCTGCTCTGTAAAATATCTCTTAAGAAAATGAAGAGAGAAGGAGAATTATCTACAAACCACATATCTGACAAAGGGCTTGTATCTTGAATTTATCAAGAAGTCTAGAAATTCAAGTCTTAAAAAAAAAGTAGAAAATATAGACAGAAGAGATATTTCACCAAGAGGATGTGAAGATGGCAAACTAGGACCCAGGAAGATTTTCAACATCTAAACACTGGGCAAATGGAGACGAAGACTGTGTTAACCTGTCCATGCTGCTGTAACAGGGTACCACAACTGGGTGATTTGTAAACAACAGGCATTGGTGTCTCACAGTTCTGGAGTATAGGAAGTCCAAGATCAAAGGCTACGGCAGGTTTGGTGTCTGCAGAGGGCAATTCTCTGTTATCAAGATAGCACCACGAACCCTGTGTCCTCACGTAATGGAAGGTAAGAAGGCAAAGAGCCTAAACATGTCCTCCAGCCCATTTCTAAGCCACTGATACATTCATCAAGACAGAGCCCTTATGACTTAATCATTTCCCCAGAAGGCCTCACATCCTACAAGTACCACAATGGGAATTAAGTTTCAACATGAATTTTAAAGGAATCATAGCCACAACCACAATGAGCTATCCTATGTACCCTTGAGAACCGCTAAAATGAAAATAGTAAAAACACCAAGTGCTAGCAATGATGTGGTGAAATTGACTCGCTCGTGCTGTTCTGGTGGAAATGTAAAATGGTACTGTGACACTGGAAAATAGTTTAGTAATTTCTTAAAAAAATGAGCAAACCTTGCTTTACCTTACAGCTTGGCAATCACATTCCTCAGCATTTATCTCAGAGGGTTGAAAACTTATGTCCCCACAAAATCCTTATGAAGATATTTATAGCAGCTTTATTTGTAACAGCCCAAAATTGAAAACAATTAGAATGACCTATAAAGTAATGAATGGCTAAACAAGCCATGGCACTGTCACATCAAGTACTTCAATATTAAAAAACAAACTGTTGATACACAGAACAACTTCAGTAGATCTCAGGGACATTATGCTGAGTGAAAAAAAAAAAAAAGCTATTATCAAAGGTCATGTATACTGATTCCTCTCCTATAACATGCTAGAAGTGATGAAATTGTAGAGTTGGAGAATAAATTGTACATTCCAGGGTTAGGAATGACGTTGCAAGAGTGAGGAGGTACAGGGGCTGTAAGTGTTTAACAGGACAGTTATGTGGTGACAGAAAAGTTCGCTATCTTCATTCTGGTAATTACACTTATCTACATGTGATGAAATGATATAGAATTAAACATACGCTTTGTACCAACATTGATGGCCTGGCTCTGGGACTATTCCTTTGAGACTGTTGAATACAATGTAACCATTGGGGGAATCCAAGTAAATGGGACATGGGACATCTCTGCATCATTTTAGAAATTAGCTGTTAATCTATGATTTAAAACCAAAAAAATTTTAAAGTAAGATGGTCAAGTAAAATTATGAAAACACAAAGTATAAATATTAAATGTCTTTCCATATCAGATTGGGAGGGAAGAACATGTTGTCTTCAGTATACGGTGTATATACTAGATCCGTGTATATACTGGAGTTTGTTACCTTTGCTGGATCCTAATGTACTTGTGTGGAACAGTTGAATTCATTGTTACACTATAACTGAGTCTTCCTTTTTTGTTCCCCTACTTTTACAGTAATAAGGATAACTATGGACAATAAAATTAATGGATTGAATTTACTCATATTAATGGAACCCATTAAATGCTCTAAGTAATTAAGTGGCTTCAATTTATTTTTATTATTACAGTAATTTATTTTTATTATTTACAGTAATTCTGTTTGCAAGGCAAGTCATCACTATTTCTATGACAGTTTAATTTTTTACTGCCACCTTTCAAGAGTGAGATCCTCTAAAAATTTTGTCTGTTAATTAACAAAGCAGGAAAAAGAGATATAAAATGTGTCATAGGATTGATTTTATGATTACTTTTAAAAGGGAATTTATTAGAACAAAAATTCCCCAAAGAGCAAAGAGCAGTGGACCTAGATAAAATAAATCTATTTTATGCAATTTACTAACTTTCTTCAACTTCCTTAGGAAATATTTGTGGAGAATTACCAACATACAAGACTTTCCCACATGCCTGGCCAGGATCAGTCCTCAGGAAGCTCTTCTAAGTAGTATCTAAATCAGTTAGTAGAACTTTCTACAAGGATGAAAATATTTCTTATCTGTGCTACTCATGAAATGTTATTATAAATAAGACATTGAGTTTTTAATTTTATTTTATTGTAATTAATATAAATTTAACTTTTTAAATTTGCATAGGTAATGGCTGCTATATGAGATAACACAGCTCAAAATAATATGAAACATATTTCAGATTCTTACCCCTTCTTTTCAGGATATTTTCCTCCACAAGTCCACACAGTAGAAAGGCAGGGCTTCTGGTGTTCACAAGCATAAGCAGAAAGATCCAGAGTCACATGCCATCCAGCTGCTTTTCCCTGGCCTGTCCCCCAATGCTAGCAGAGGAAGCCTCTTTCAGTAGCTGTCTGATATGCCAGATCCAAACTGTTGAGACAGCTCTGGCCCCATGGCACATAAAAAAGAGTCTCCTGCTTGATTTCTGGGATATTTTCCTACCTAATAAAAAAAGAATAATAGAGGCTGGGATTGCCTGGATTCAGAAGTTCGAGACCGGCCTGAGCAAGAGTGAGACCCCATGGAAAAACATACCATGCTCATGGCTGGGAAGAATCAACATTGTTAAAATGTCCATACTGCCCAAAGCAATATATAATTTTAATGCAATACCTATTAAAGCTTCATTGTCATACTTTATAGATCTTGAAAAATTCAGACTTCGTTTTATATGGAATCAGAAAAAAACTCGAATAGCCAAAACTTTACTCAGCAATAAAAACAAAGCAGGAGGAATCACTCTACCAGACCTGAGATTCTACTATAAATCAATAGTGATCAAAACAGCATGGTACTGGCACAAAAGGAGAGAAGTAGATGTCTGGAACAGAATCGAGAACCAAGAGATGGATCCAGCTACTTACCATTATTTGATCTTTGACAAGCCAATTAAAAACACTAAGTGGGGAAAAGATTCCCTATTTAACAAATGGTGCTGGGTAAACTGGGTGGCAACCTGTAGAAGATCGAAACTAGACCCACACCTTTCACCATTAACTAAGATAGACTTTCACTGGGTAAAAGATTTAAACCTCAGACATTAAACTATAAATACTTGAAGAAAGTGCAAAAAAAACTCTTGAAGAAATCGGCCTGGGTGAATGTTTTATGAGGAGGACTCCTCAGGCAATCGAAGCAGTATCAAAAATACACGATTGGGACCTGATCAAACTAAAAAGCTTCTGCACAGCCAAGAACATAGTGAGTAAAGCAAGCAGACAGCCCTCAGAATGGGAGAAAATATTTGCAGGTTATACCTCCGATAAGAGTTTAATAACCAGAATCCACAGAGAACTAAAATTTATTAGCAAGAAAAGAACACGTGACCCCATTTCAGGGTGGGCAATGGACTTAAAGAGAAACTTCTCTAAAGAAGACAGACGCAAAATCGACAAACACATGAAAAAAAGCTCATCATCCTTAATCATCAGAGAAATGCAAATCAAAACTACTTT